>NMUG010000422.1:0-22692 GCA_002855965.1 Monotropa hypopitys | reverse complement strand
TACGAAGGGCCAAAACGAAAAAAGATGAAAACAATTCGGAACGTGAAAAATGGTGATCCGGTACGAAAACGATCTGAGTTTGGGAACACACGATTTGGAACGCTGATCGCGGGGGGTGGGGGTGGGGGGGTGGGGGGGAGAATTTAGTGTAACTGAGGTCCAGACACAACAAAGGATATATTAAAAAGTAGGATGGCTGGACAAAACCACAAAAAAAACATTGGATATATCTATGTACTTTTTGTGAATATCATACAAGAAAATACTCTATGCAATTCATCATCTACACAGTATTACACTATTATTTTAATCCCCAAAATATTAAAGATGAAGCTTCGTGATCATGAATTTAATCCACACTCCTCGTACTTCATTTCTTGGGAAAGGCATACTCCAACTACTAACAGAGTCAGAATATTGCATTTTGTGTCTTCCTTACTATTATATAGAAGACAGCCCTTGTAAACGTTAATCTATCCTGGCCAGGCATAGGACTTAATTGTTTTGAAATATTCCAATAAATTTGGAGCCTACAACTTACATTCCTAAGAACTTCACGCTTAGTAACGAGCAATCTACCACAAAGGGAGAATATCCAAAAATGTGTTGTCGTCAAACCATTACAAGTCTGAAGTCTCAGTGTCATATGTGCTTATATTTAGAAGGTGTTGGACACGTTTCTGCGAGTATCTAGAACATGTCAGTGTTGGACTCAAGTTCTGCACTCTGCACAGACGCTCTTGCCTACGAGTGTTGATGCTATTTTAATCAACTCCTCCTTCGGGTGACAACCTCCTATCTAGCAGCTGTCCCTAACATTTATCAATCATGAAGCATGTGGCAAAGTATGCCCCTATTTTTCAGTCACAGACCTTATCCCACATAAACAGAAGACCATAGCCATACTACTAGCCCCACTGCTGCACAACCATGAAAAAGACAAAGTATTAATCAATCCCCCCACAAACACTACTAAATTAATTTGCTGTGAAGTACCCGTATCCATTTTGTACATTCACATTACCACCTTATGCACTTTATATTTTGTGCACTTGTCTGTCAAAGCATTCGACTCGTAAATTATCATTTTTTACCTTGGTTTCAAGAGGTGTAGGACACGTTTCTATGAGTGTCTAAAACATGTTATTGTTTCACATATGTCCAACACAGGCACAAGCAAACTCCTGTAAGAATTCATAAAGCCAGTTTCTGAACAAGCATGTAACAAAAATACACTCCTCTTTTCTCATTCTCAAGCTTCTTATTCCACGTTAACAAAAGACCATAGCCATACCAATCACCCTGTGGCTACACAAATCCCATTAAGCAACTCTCTCTTATACTGTAAATCAGCTCCTAACATGTGTACCAGTTCTTTAATTGGGTGGTTGGAATCTTTGTATTTAACTTGATTTCTTGTTAAGCAAGCTCATTCACTTTCAGCATCCAAAGCATAGAGTTTGAACCGCAAGCATTCCAACTGAAACATGACCCCCCCCCCTTCCTTTTCAAGATTGCGCTACTTGTCATCAACCCTAGCAGCATGCATTTTGCAAAATCGATGCTTCAATGGTGTATCAAGTCCCTATATGATGTAGAATAACAAGCAATGAATGCTTTCGCAACTATGTTTGAAGTTGGTCGAAGTGGTTGATGGCTCTGAAGAGGAGAAGTGTGAAGGAGACAGAACGTTGGGTTGGGGTCCTAAGGTCTCTTTGCTTCCTTGGATCAAAATTTTCATGTTTGGGGAGCAAATTGACGGGAGCCACGTGGATCTGAACAGAAAGAGGGCTTGTCAGCTTGACAGTGGGTCTTAGGAAGCTAGATTGGCATGAGAAGTATTTGGAACTTAGGGTTCTTGGTGAGTTGGAAAGGAGAATTGTAGTGTGCAGTTTAAATTCAGATTTATGGATGGTGAGTTGGTTTGAGTAGGGTTCTGTGATATGTTTGATCTTGATCTGGCAGTCAAAAAAAAGAGGGGGAGGGAGCGGAAGTCAATTTTGCAGCTGATGAGGTCCCGCGATTTCCGATATCATGCTAAGAATAGCTAGAATATTCATTATGACCCTAGAATGGTAGTTTGTAGAGTCAAAGATTGCCAGCGCTGATTTTCAGCAAGATCAGGGAATATCGATTCAGGAGCAATTGCTATTGCATGGCTTCTCGTAAGTAGATCAAGGGTAGTCGGACACCTCTTGCAATTCCGGTGTGGAAGAAAATGGCATCCGAGAATGGAGCTTGGAACCGAGCACGTGAGCATAATACCAGAGAAAATCTCGCTATGGGCAAGGGGAAGAGGAGGGAGGCGGGAATAAGGTCATGTTCAACTGAATTTGAATTTCAAAAATTGTCAGAGAACAGTTGGATATAGAAAGAGAAGCAAAAAGGACTGCTTCATGGTGATGAGTAAGGGAAAACCTATCAAAAGTTAGAAGAAACATCCCAGTGCAATAACAAGTTTGAAAGACTTAGCGAAAACATAGAATTCAATTGACAGACTTTGAGAATTTGCTTTTGTAAACAAGCAAAGAAAATTCAAGTGATTTGAGGCAGGAAACAAGCAGATAGGTTCGTTGCAGGTGAGCTTTGGTGTTTTTTGTTGGAAATTATTTTGGGTGAATGGCCTTTGGAGGACGGGCAACCACCTTTGGAGGGTCCCAAGGGGCAACCACTATTTGGTAGGACCCAAGGGGCAACCAACCCATTTGTCCTTACATGAGTTTCACTTTCTGTCCAATCTCAGTGAGGATACTCTTCTATTTATTTGAGCTCCTATAAAGAGGTTGACTAGCGTCACAACATTTCAGAACCTTCATATCCCACTGTATTTTCGTTCTTGAGAGAGAGAGAGAGAGAGAGAGAGCTCAGCACAAGGAAGTTCGCCAAGGCTGCCATTGGAGGTGTACCAAGGCAGTAAGTCCAAGACCGTCTTATCCTGGGAAACAGATGCCGATGAACCTCAACACTCCTAGAGGCGGCGAATCTGTTTTAAGGACAGAACTCAGCTCGATTCGGTTTGCATTTTGTATTTCATTTCGTTTATGTAATTCATTTCTGTTGTTGTATATGTTATCAATGAATAAAATTGTTTCTTTAGAAGATCGCCTATTCATTTTACGTAACATTTTTTGTTTCTTCAATGATTGAATTGGGGGTGGTGCCCCCTTGGCACCATCTCTGTTACAATTTGATTTCTTATCCACTACATAGAAAAGAATTTGTAATTAGACAAAATTCCTTTCTTCCAAAACACACATTTCGTTTTTCCTCCTCATGATAACCACAATAATGCATTTTTAAATTAGATTAGGGTTCGATTCGCGGAAACAGCAACTCAGCTTGCAGGAGTAAGGTTGAGTACATCGACCATTCCCCAAACCCCGCATATGCGGGAGCTTCATGCACTGACTTGTCTTTTTTTAAGAACCCGGATCATCTATTTTAAGTGTAGCTGGTAAAACTCACGGAAGGCAAAGTTAGCTTCACTTTTAAGTGGTTCAAACTATAAAAACTGGCCCATCAGAGGCTTGTCTCTGCTCCAACAGATGGGTGGATTGAGTTGACTCGTATGTCCTACTATGTAATGGTGTTATGCACACCATACAAAGTGACAGTTGCAAACAAAAACAGGAAACGAAAATGTGAAACCTTGTTCAAATACCATAGGAAAGGGTAAGCGCAAGGTGATACACAATCAGATGGGAAGAGTAAAAGTAAAATTATAAACCATAAAATCAACATTAAATTGGGGACAAGATAGTTTGGTTCTCAAAGCTTATTCCTACGCATAGCTTTATTCTCTCGCTGGCTACTAGGGGCAAGCTTAGAACCAAAGGTAAATTGCACAGATGGGGAGTGACGCGTAATCTTTCCTTCCCCTTTGTGCAATCTTCACGATGAAGCTATGGTCACCTATTTTGGCAATGCTCATTATCTGCTCAAGTTTGGTCTCACGTCTCAAAGGTTTGCAGTATCCGTATGGGTCTTAATCGCTCATTTCATAAGGTCACCTGGATATGCTCAAAGCACACACAAGGTCTTTCCCTACTATTCTCTGGAAGTTAGCCTTTCTTTATCTTTATCTGGCAAGAAAGAGTCGTATTTTCAAGGGAATGCAGCAATCTCCCTCAGCTGTTAGTGGCCAAATCAAGTTCGATAGTGGAGTTAACGCTACCAGTGTAGGATTGTTAAAATTACAACTGCTTTTTGCTTTTGTACAAATTGGTGCATTCTTTTCCGTTATCTTTAGTACCTAGGCTATTCTTTGTTGTATAGTTTTCTGGGTTATTGATTGTAAAAAGAAGGATTTCCTCTTGACATCGTTCTTTTCTAATAAATCTATTAGTTACCAAAAAACATTAAAAATTACCATCATAGTTCATTTGCATATAAAACTCCCAATGCAATAACGACTAGAGAAACTTTTAACATACGCAACATATCGCTTCGACAAATAAAATTTCAGGAGTGAACATTAAAATTTACCATGATATTTCAATTGCATATAAAACTCCCAATGCAATAAACTAGAGAAATTTGTATGATACGCAACATATCGCTTCTACAAATAAAATTTCAATGCCCTGGATTTTGAATGAAGGGAGCAAGGTAATGAGCACAAAAAGTGAATTGATTTTCTAGGTCGGTCCTCTCTGATGCCTTCCAGCTTTGATTTGGGGATATGATGTCACAACATAACTGCTAGGCTTCACCCACATGTGATAATTTCTCTAAAGATTGTTTGATAATGAGAGGATCACTGGTGGTGCAGTGATAAAAACCCAGCCCAATAACCTTAAGGTCTTTGGTTCCAGTCTGAGCACAACCACTATGTGTATTATTACCAAAGGTTAGGTTTGTCCTCGTCTCTTCTCCTTCGCAGACACCCATTAATGGGTACCAACTGGGCGTTGATTTTTTTATTTTGATTGTTTGATAATTATTCACGTGTTATTTATGGTGGTTGAGATTTGGAAGAGCTTTTGTCTCTTGTATATTTCCTAGTTGGAAGAGTTCCAATAGAAAATGGGATCTTCTTGGAGTGGCTAGCAATGCATTGGAATGCTAAAGATTGGTCAAGGGAAAGATTTTCTAAAAGGGGAAGAAATTCGTGCAAAAAAGATTTCGGTCAAATTGCTCCGCTCGTGTGGGGTGGGGTGAGGTGGGGGGGAGGGGGAAGCGCAAGCGCCTGAAGCACGTCGAGCGTGCTGATGCCTAGTTTAAGCAGGTTGCGGATTTAGGTTATTCTCTATATATATAGTAGTAGTGTCTTTGCATGAGGCTAGGGTTTGTGTGGTGTGAGAGCTCACAGCCAGAGTAATAACATTTTGTGTGATTATTTAGCTAGGTGGTGAGCGTCATCATTATAGCTGAAAGTTGTAATCAACAAGCGTTGGTGAGAGAAAAGAGACAAAATATATTGTGAGAGAGAAAAAAATATATATTGGTGAGCGAAAGCTTGAAATCTCTATATTCTTTCTCATTATACTTAAACAATATAGTGAATTTTCTCTTGTTCGTAGAGGTAGGCAGAGAGGACGAACCACGTATATCTTGGTGTTCTTTTCTTCTTTTTATTTTCCTTGTGTTTATTGAATCTTGTGCTCGTGCATTCCGCTGCGAGGTGGGTTTTGCGAGGATCAAAATACCAACAATTAGTACCAGAGCTTTTGGTTGGAGCGTAGATTAACATATACGAGAAAGAGATGGGATGTCCGAAAAAAACACAGTTTGCAATCGAGCTTGTCAACGGCCACAACGATTTCACATTTTGGAAGCAAATGGTGAAAAATAAACTGACATGGGAGGTTTTGGCAAAAACTCTCAAGAAGATATCTGAAGAACCAGAGGGGGTGTCCAATACCAGGTGGAGCGATATGGGTGATCTAGCAAACAGCACGATTCAGTTATATCTGGGGAATACTCCATTGTAGGAGGTTATTAATGAGACAGATCCGGCAGAGCTATGGAACAAGTTGGAGAGCAGGTATAAGTCCAATCATTGACAATTTGATTGTCTTTGAAGAAGCAGTTGTACGCACTACATATGTCAGAAAGCTCGAACTTCATGAACCATCTTGATGAGTTCAATCAGTTGTTGGCGGAGTTGGAGGCCATTGGTGCGAATATCGAGAGGGAGGATAAGGCTGTTATTTTGTTGGCCTCCTTGCCTTCTTCGTACGAGCATCTCAGACTATATTGATATACGAGAAACCCACCATTGGATTGGATGCGGTGATATTTACCCTTATTTCACATGAGTCGATGCAGAAGCGGAATAGCGAAAAAGTCTCCAACAACGGGGCTTTGGTTACATCAGATAATGGTCGTTTCAGAGGTAGGGAGGCTGAGAGGGGAATGGTTCCAAGTTAAGGGGACGTTCGCAGTCGAGGGGTGACAAGAGTAAGTGCTACTATTACGAGGAGGGGCATGAATTGAAAATTTGTCGGAAGCTCCAAGAGGACATAGAAAAGGAAAACTCAGCGAATGCAGCAACAAAGGAAGATTCTTGTGATGAAGATTGTGTGCTCACAGTCTATTTGGGTACTGAAAATTTAGATTGGTTTTGGATTCTGGGTGCTCTTTTCATGTGTTTGAAGAAGACGTTTTTGATACATGAGTAAGTGCTACTATTGCGAGGAGGGGCATGAATTGAAAATTTGTCGGAAGCTCCAAGAGGACAAAGAGAAGGAAAACTCAGTGAATGCAGCAACAAAGAAAGATTCTTGTGATGAAGATTGTGCGCTCATAGTCTATTTGGGTACTGAAAAATTAGATTGGTTTTGGATTCTGGATGCTCTTTTCATGTGTTTGAAGAAGACGTT
Source organism: Monotropa hypopitys (assembly GCA_002855965.1). Classification (NCBI taxonomy): domain Eukaryota; kingdom Viridiplantae; phylum Streptophyta; class Magnoliopsida; order Ericales; family Ericaceae; genus Monotropa; species Monotropa hypopitys. Next base: position 15,868 of record NMUG010000422.1, on the reverse strand, counting down.
TTTTATACATGATGCTTGTGGTGGAAACAATGTGAGGATGGCTAACAACATAATCAATAAAGTTGTGGGTGTTGGGACAGTAAGGTTTCGCATGATTGATGGTCACGAGGTGACATTGACTGGGGTGCGACACGTGTTAGGTCTCAAAACAAATCTAATTTCGTTGGGAACGCTTGTTTCAAGAGGTTACAAATTCTAGTCGAGTAATAGAATCCTAGAGGTTCTCAAGGGAAAAAAGATGAATATGCATGGGAAGCTGAAGGGTACCTTATATAGGCTTGAAGAAAAAGTTTTGACCAGGGGCGCAAAAGTCAAGCAACAAGCAAGCACTGTGGAAGGAACGTATATGCATGTGATGCGTGAGGATGACGAGGTGACAAATGGAACACACACAATGGGCTCGTGGGCAAGCGTATGAGTGTGGTAAAAGATGCACAAAGGTCTGGTTAGACAGTGGTGCAATTAGTTTGTGTTCAAAATGGGGCTCCAAGCAAAGGGACAATCTTTGTTGACAAGGTCAATCGCACGCATGATAAAAAGAGGATCTCTTTTGCTTTTACTCTTGTTAGTGGTGACAATCTCTCTTCGAGTGTGCACAAGGGGGAAGGGAGGTGTGGCCATGTCAATTTCCGAAGTGCACTTTGCAGGGCACTCCGATGAGGGGTGCAACGCGCCTAGGTGAGGGGGTGCAAAAATCATTTTACATGGGCAAGGGGTAATTGTTAGGCTTCGCTCGCGTGTGATAATTTCTACAAGGGTTGTTTTATAATAATCTGCACATTATTTATAGTGGTTTAGATTTGGAAGATTTTTCGTCTCGGTATATTTCCTAGTTGTAAGAGTTCCAATAGTAAGAAGGGTCTTCTTTGTGTGGTTAGCAAGGCATTGAAAGGCTCAAGATTGGTCAAGGGGAAGATTTCGCAAAAAGGGAAGAAATTCGTGCAAGGAAGATTTCGATTAGGCCACTCCGCCCATGGGGCGCGTGCAAGCGCGCTGATGCCTAGTTTCAGTAAGTTTTCTTATATATTGAGGATAGATGTTATTCTCTCTCTATATATAGTACCTTTGTTGGAGGCTAGGGTTTGTGTGGTGTGAGAGTTTACAACCAGAGTGATAACATTTTGCGTGATTATTTAATTAGGTGGTGAGAGTCATCATTATAGCTGAGAGTTATAATCAGCAAGAGTTGGTGATAGAAAAGAGAGCGAAAGGGAAAAATATATTGTGAGAGTGAGAGATATAAAAATATAATGGTGAGCGAGGGCGAGATCTTTATATTCTTTATCTCATTATACTCAAACAATATAGTGGATATTCTCTTGTCCGTGGATGCAGGCAGAGGGGGCGAACCACGTATCTCTTGGTGTTTTTTCTTCTTTTTTATTTTCCTTGTGTTTGTTTAATCATGTGCTCATGATTTCCCCTACGAGGTGAGTTTTGTGAGGATCAAAATTCCAACAATAGCGTCCTTTGAGTTCCTCAGTTTTTTGAGGTATAGGCGGGCAGATATTATAGCTGTAAAACTTTCTGAGAGCAACCACTTTGTGTATGTATTGCCAAAGTAAGTTTGTCTCCAGTCCTCCCCGCCCATACCCACATCAATTGAAGATTACATGCGTAATGTTATTGTTATTGTTGTAGTGAATGAAATGCCAAACAAAACAAAACAGAGCCTTGATTCTCAATCAATTGGGGTCGACTACATGAATCCGTCTTTTTTATAGAGTTCTGTCATGAACATCGACTTTTGTGATATTCAAAAAATTTAGGTCATTTCTAACTACTACTTCTAAAGTCACTTTTGGTCTTTCTCCCCCTTAGTGCTATTAGCTACAGAAATTAGGTCACTTCTTCTAACTACCCACATCATCCGATCTATAAGAGACATGACCAAAACCACTTTAACCTATTTTCTCTCATCTTCTATCAGTGCTACGCCTAGCACTCCACTAATGTTTTCGTTCCTAACTCTATCTCGTAGAGCTTTACCGCACATCCACCTCAGCATTCTCATTTCGGCTACACTCATCATACTTGAGTTTTGTATTTTAGTGGCTCAACACTCTGTGTCATATAACATGTCTGACCTAATAAAAGTACGTTAGAATTTTTCATTCAAATTTCCATATATCTTGCGGTCGCACAACACTCCTGAAGTACTTTGTCACTTCATCCATCCGACTTGTATTCTATGTGTTACAACATCCTACGCAATCTCTCCATCCTTACTAACAATTGAGTCAATGTATTTAAAACGTTCGATTATTAGTATCTCCTTATTTTGGAGAGTTACTTTGTCAATACTAGCATTTTGGGTGTCACTAAACTTACATTCCATGTACTCTATTTTACTCATACTGATTCTAAAACCTTTTAATTCCAATGCTTTTTTCCAGGTTTCCAGTTTAGTATCAACGCCACTTGTAAAGAGGTAGGACCTCAATGAGGATCCTTGATGTAGTCCTATTGTGATTGAGAATTCGCTTGTTTCTCTTACTGGGATCTAATGAGAGTGATCACACCTTTATACATGTCTTTGACACGTCGATATATCCTTAAGTCACCCTCTCTCTCCAAAACCCACCATATAACGTCTCTAAACACTTTATTGTAGGCTTTTTCTGAGTCTATGAAAACCATGTAAAGATCCTTTTCTCTATATACTTCTCGACTGTCTCCTTAATAAATATATTGCTTCCATTATAGATCTTTCATGCATAACACCAAATTGATTTTCTGATACCTTTGTCATCATCACAAGCGATGCTCATTAACTTTCTCCCACACCTTCATTGTATGACTCATCAATTTAATCTCTATATTTATTGCAACTTTGAATATCATTTTCATGCTTATACATGGATACTGGAATACTCTTTCTCAATTCATCAGACATATTTCTAGATAGATGATCTTGTTGACCAACTTCGCCAGCCACGACACTCCAATATCCACGAGGCTGTTCCTCATTTGCTACTTTTGACTTTTGTATTCTACGATAAAACATATATTCTTGGCTTCCCCTTCCATTGGTAGTACTCAAGTCATCATCGCTTAGGTTATCCTCGTGTCTCTCATTTAAGAGTTTATCAAAGTAATACCTTCACCTTCCCTTAATCTCATCATCTTTCGTCAACGCCTTACAATCTTCATGCTTCAAGTAAATATCCTTGCATACCCTAGAAATGGGACAAGTTCGACATGACCTGTATTAGAGTTTATTTGCCTCATCCTTCAAAATTTGTTTAGAGCTTCATCCCAAATTTATGGCAAATGGGTTTCCTCCATCAGCGCAAGCTTCCCAGAAATATGCAGCACTTGGTAACATTGTGATATCATTTTTTTTTAAATAATGAGAAACAGGTCAGATGAAATATACCATTTGGAAAGGAAGGCTTCCCTGTAAATGACTTTTCGGAAAGGTACTTCGCAAGCTGAACCTCTCCAAGCTCAACCATTCCGGTGTTTGCTACCCCATCCAACAGAGCAGCTGAACAAAAGAAAAAACAAAACAAAAATCATTTATCAATGGGGTGATCTAGGAAAATAAAATAATTCACAGAGAGAGTGGATTTCAACCAAGGCGATCAGTCCAAAAAAGAAACAAGGGACAATATGACAAAACAAAAGAAGCAACAAAAAGTAAGGGAGCATGTACAGTGCAGCCAGTACAAAAGATGAGCTATATACGCTTTTTTTTTTGCTTCCAATTCCGGACTACCACTAAAAGGAAAACAGACAAGAATTGCCTTTGAATTCTTTCAAATCAACTAGCACTGGTTTTCTTACAAGAAAAAAAAACATTTGATGTGTTTCAAGCTGAGGCCAGTTTACTAGCAAATTTGCACAGTGGTTACTAGCAAGAAAAAGAAAAACAAGAAAGAATAGGGTAAGCAGACATACCTATACAACCAAGAAACATCATCAACAGTAATTACATTGAACGATTACATGGCATAAATGCATACCAATTCTTTCCCAATTATTAGCAAATTGTGCACACCAGTCGCTCCCATGTGAAAACACCTGAATCAAATTTTTATGAAGACTTGCAAGGAGACAATTACCATCACAATATGAAAGACCTGCTGCTAATAGTCGTATAGAATAAAAGTAAGAACAATCAGGATGACAGAGACAAGATTAAGTGCTCATAAAATTAGATGGTCCTCCAAAGCAAGACACATAATTCAGCTAATACAGTCGGTGTGAAAAAACGAACAATCGGGATGACAGAGATGAGATTAAGTGCTCATACAATTAGGTGGTTGTCCAAAGCAAGACACAATTCTGTAAGATGTAGATTGTGTCAAAGCTTAAAGTTATATCAATCGGCATAAATTTTACAAGCACAGACCAGAACCATTCTACTCTTTCTATAGTGTACCAACGACAAAGTCCTTCCTAAGAAAGCACTATAGTGACACAGTCAATGTTAACAGGATGCCTACAACACTACATTTAAGCATAGAAGTAAAATCTCGACACTCATAAAATCTTCCAAAAAGGAGAATAGAACAAGTATATCATCATAGGTTTGTGGGGGTCAAAGGTGTATACGTGTGCTAGGCGCACTGAAGCGGCACAGGTTTATTGGGGCCTAAGTTTGAGGCAAGGCACGGGTCTTAATAAAGTGAGATGCACCTAGTTAGGAAATATAGTAAAAATAACATAGACTAATAATAATCCAACTTAAATATAGGCAAAGCATCAGTAAATTGATATCAAATTTCTCATTTTTATAGAGCATAAATAAAAGCAAGTATATCATCTGAGGTTACTCGGGCCTTTTGACAAACACCCGGTGAACAATAACTCTTGGTGCACCAAACAACTATATAGTGAAGAAAAAAACACGACCAAAACAAATGACAAAATTGCATAGAAATTGAAACAAACTCTAAAAGAAAAAACACCAAAAAAGTTGACCCAAAAAAGGGGGGAAACAAAAATGACAGAAAAAAGGAGAGAAGAAGTACAAGACTTCGATCGAGTTTTCTAATTCGTGGTGTCAAGTCTGTTGATTATAATGACTTCATTCGATTGGGGAAAGTGTTTGCTCTCCTTTGCTGCGTTTGGGGCTAATAATTTAACTCCTCTCTACTTTCCTAAGTGACATCAAAGAGGTAGTTGCCTCTTACGCCTTTTGCCTTAACGAGATGCGTTCACCTGACGCGCCTATGGTAGATTGCATTAACATTCCCAATTGATGGCATGAGGCTCCCCTATCATGTATCCCGCAAATCCCATTACCATTAAGTTGTGTACCTATAAGCAGTAGCAAATCCTATTACCATTTGAAAGCTTGTAGCGGATCCTCCAGATCCCATGGGAGTTGATCTCACGGGGGCAAAGCATATAGCAGAGCCAATGAACTAAGTTGATGACCCAATTAAATAACCAATTCCAGTTAAACCCCAATCCAAGCTATTTAATCTATGCTTCAGCCTTTCCATTTTCAAAGGATAGCTGTAGAATTCTAAAAGGTGGTTGTCCTATAACATGGCAGCTGCCTAATCCCCTGCTCTAATTGCATCCAAGCACAGCAGACATACAAGTTGTTTGCAATATTTCAATGCTAATTCTCTATTGTTTTCTTTTACAGCATTCCCAAGTATTTTAACGCAATTTTCAATATTGGACTACCAAAATTTTTGTTCGCTGTTGCTATCAAAAACTGATTCCAAGATATCTATCTATGTTTAGCATATTTACTGATGAATCTTGACACCTCCACCAACATCAACATTCCAGTCCTATAGATTATAGAAGAGGGATAAAATTTTTATGGCTTTTCTGTGAAGATATTTGTACTTTTATGTATTACATGACATATCAATGGTACAAAGTGGGAAAAACAACAGCTAGTCCTGTGTATGAGGTTTTATTCAGGTATCTGTATCGGAGACAAATTTGAATAAGCTCAAGTCGTCTACCTCCCACGTCCAAGGGTACCAAACATTGGTACATGGCCCTAATATTTAAATGTCTTGGTACTCTTCTTGAATTTCAAAGGGGTTCTCACGCGACATTAAGTGTACAGATTCGATGATGTAAGGAGTTTTAAGTGTACTAACATACGACCATTAATAACTTGTCGTGCTTGTTATTTCATTATCCAAATAAAACTGTGAGAACGTATTAGAACAGAGGTATTTATGCACATTTTGAGAAGTCCATATATGTGTTGTGTCAAGGATGAAGGGTCCTTGCTATAGTAGTGAAGATATAGAAAGTCATAGTAGTTGTTGATCATACCTGAATTAGAAATGCCTTCGCATTGTCAAACATAAGCAAAAAGTTCTCCGATGTGATGACATTTGAAGAATGACTTCCTGGATCTGAACAAGAAAAAAAAAGATAAAAGAACAAAAGAAATGATGACATCAACATGTTGGAGTTGTTTCCACATCAAGGAGCAGATGGTACGTTTCCATATGTAACCCTTCAATAACAATGCAAATAGTCTAATATGGAACATCTTAACCAACCAAAAGAAACATCCTCCAGCAACTGAAGCTCAATTTCAGATAAACTTGTCGCAGAGTGTTGCTCTTTGGCATTTTCAGTCACACTCTACAGACAAGAAATTGATGACATTCATCAAAAGACCAGTGATCGTGTATATCAAGCAAAGGAAACTATGCTAGGTAAGAACTAAGCATCATAAGCTTCACATTGATATGGTGATAGTTAAAAACTCACAGTATGCTCGTCTATACCGAATAGGTCATAATTCCTCTTCCATAAGGGATTTGTTAACAGCTCAAAAGCATATCGAATCTGGCAAACGGACCACATATTTAAAACAATATCACTAAAAGAACTTAACGAAAAGACTCGGTAATAGTGCCCAGAAAATAAAACTACAAAATTCAAGACAAGAAAAGAAAAGACAATAACAGAATTCGAAGTATAACAATACAACATAATCACAACTCCATTGCTCCAAAGCTACCACATTTGCCTTTGAAGATCAATCGCTACTGGAGCAAAACGCTACAGGAGCAAACATACAAAGGAACTTCAGAATTCAGCAGCCGGAATCAGATTCAAGTGTAACTAACGAGTTTGGGCTATGCAAGAGGTTCTCACAAAATTACTTTGCTTGGATGGAATTACATTCCATGTAGACCATTTCCAATAATAATATACTTGCAGATAAGGGTTTTTACCAATAATCGCATGTCGCACACAGGCTGTTTACTGAAATCTGTTATGGATGCATAAATAGTGGGGTTTGTATTGGCAAGACCAGTTATGCTGCATATTCATTTTTCAAGCATTTGCAATGAAAACCATGTTCAGGTAGTCTACAAGCAATCAAATAGTTGAACCCCATTATAATTTCCTGCCTGTAAACCACGTGAAGTAATATCTACCTACTGCGCGTTAGAGTCAAAGCACCTTAAGAACTGAATCCAATCTTGAAGCCATTCTGCAATCCAACAAATGCTGATGTGCATAATACTGAACAGAACTTAATGGATCTAGTTTCCTGCTCTTGGGTCAATCCAGCACTACGTAACTGAAGATGCAAATTTGCTAAGTAAAAGAATGTATTGTGGATACCGTTGTAATAACTATGCAAAGATTTATCTTGCTCCCTGTCCTTAATGCATACAGGTACAAGCTGCAGCTTTGGTTGTTGCCTTGCTGGCAATCACAACTAAATAGTGTGGAACTGGATGAAACCTATTCTTGGGAATGTAACTCGTCTATTGGCCTTACAGCCAAAAAAATCACATCTCTCAAGAGATCCAACATATGAGGAGGAGATTCATATCATTCAGACTTCAGTGCTTCTGATATAGCTGCTTTAAAAATGGTGATTCCCAAATCTTGTTTCACTTTCCGCTATAGTTCCATTGTGAGTATGATGAAGCATACATTGCGTTCTTCATACATGAAATGCAGCCTAGTAATAGTAGTCCTTGAGTTATTGTACCGGAGGTCCTAGTATTCCCCGTTGATCAATGTCCTGGGTGACATCCACCCGAGAACAAAATTCCTGACAACATCCTACTCAATTAATTCATATTTCCACTAAGCACGAAATGCCTACCAAAACATAATTCATCTATCCTTCATCTTTCAATTCAACATTGTATACATGTTAGTGAATTCTCCTCCTAAATCCTAATTATGCTCAACATATGTATTTTATATATGTTTGTGTTAGAGATATCTTTAACATGAATCTATATTTGAAATAGTTGAATTTGCACAATTTGATTTATGGCATAATTTTAGGAATTAGGGTTTGGTAATTATCCTTGATTTTCTCATGTATCTAGTCTAATTAGAGGTATCCATGTACTCTATGGACACCTAGAGTACCAGTTCCAGGATTAAGCAGATTTAAGTGGTGCCATGTGTCTGGCACAAGGGTACATCTTACAACAAATCCACTTTGTTTTATCAGATGCAGCTTCGATATGAAGTGCAATTGGAATAATTCTTCCACCAAGATATACTAACCGGAGGCAATAGAAAAAGTGGATGTTTGTCTTCTCTACATCTTCTCCCTTTTGTCACATAAGTTCAAAGTGGACATGGTCAGATAACACATCAGATAAATCACTAGTTATGAAGCTGCAGAAGGGTACCATCAAAGCATTTGACTACATGATATCATCTTACCAATCATTTATGCCAATCTTACTGATGATGATGATGCTAAAACTTGAAATGCGATGTAACTTTCTTCCATTTTTATCAAGCCTCCTTAACTTGAAGTCACGAAAAGATGAATGTAGTGCTGCCGTCAAGGGATAACAAACTTCTCTCGTATCTCACTAAGGCTATTCACCACCTACTGCCATTATCTAGCAGCCTTAGCAACCTACACTTGAGTAGTATACAGCATTGTTTTGAGTTCAGATTGTCCTGTTTTGATAGATTCCTATCTGATGTATAACAAAAAGAGCTCGTTTCTTTGGTGCAGCTTTAAAATTTGAAAAAAAAAAATAAAAAAAAACATGTTTGAATTGTGTTTTGCTCATAATATCTCAATACAATTTTCAAAAAAGGCCCCATAATGAAAACACAAAACCACTTTTATGTCCACATTTGTTGCTAGCCAACCAAGCTGGCACTAGTCAGAGTATGAGGGGTTTCATATGTGTGATAGTCCTCCCTCGACCAAGACAAGTATCTCTACTTTGACTTAATTATGCCCTTTTACTTCAATTAAAATGGTTCTAAGATCTTTACAACATCTAATAGCTGTGATCCATACATCCCTCCCCTCCCAATGGTTCTCTACTTTGACTTCATTATGCCTTTACTTCAATTAAAATATTTCTAAGATCTTTACAACAGCTAATAGCTATGAGCCATACATCCCTCCCCTCCCAATGGCTTCATATTTCATGGTCCACAGTACTAAAGTCGCAACACCATAAGGTACACGTGCCCAATTTAAAATTTACAGATGAACTAATTAGACATCCAATATGATTGAGTATAGTTGACAAATACCCCTTCAATTCCATATCATGAAACCAAGTTCAGAACATACATGAAATCTTCCCAAAACACTGTACTTTCTCTGCATTACTACTCATCCATCTTGGAAATTCTAATGCAGCAATGCCATCTTACGAAGTCTTTGTTTCTAAGTGACCATAAGTAATGTGGACAAACTGGAGAAGCAAAAGTGTACAAAAAGTATAATACAAAATACAATTCTATTTCCACTCTATACATCATTATACGACAACCAAAACCACCCCAACAATCAGACATCTATTCTAACATAAAAAGGAAGAGTACAAGTTTAGTGTTGACGCAGTTGTGTTATTGTGTCAATTTTTGAGTTTCCAAAAATGACACACAATACTTTATCTTATACTAAAATGCCCTTACATTGCATAGTAACTATAATGACAAAAATGTCCATCACTCTTCCACAAATCACTGCACGTAATACTCCACATTTGTAGTGTTACTTGAACCACCTACCCACTCTCACATGTCCAATGACACACACTCACACATGGAGTGTGTGCCCAACCTCTAATGCATACAATACCATAAATAGATAAACATGTGCAACTGATATTTGTAAATAGCCCTGAGGACACAAACAGACACGTACGAACCTTCACAAAATCAAGTGCGGGAGGAACTTCTGCACCATAATTCCTGAAATAATGCATTTGTCAGTATAGTGAACAACAACCTTGGATACATTGCAAAGGTAGAACTAATGCCAATTTAAGGAGCATAGTGGTATTACGCACCTTATCTTGCTATGTGAATTTAGTTAGTTATATCTTGTTTCACATAGAGAAAACCGACATGCATGTTTCCAACATATTCAACCGTGTAGCATGTAAAAAATCATTTAGTAACAATACAAGAAAGACAAAAGGCTAAGGGCTTGTTTGGTAACATCTTTGTTTTCAATCTTCTACTGTTTAAAATTTTGCAAACATTTTAAAAAACATGTTCGGTAAATATGTTTCTTGCTTATCATATACGTTTAGTTTGGTAAATATGATTTTGTTTCTTGCTTATTACAAACATTTACAAAGTTTCTTGAAATTGTCAAAACAACAAAATAGTGTTCACTTGTTAAAAAAACTGGATTCGCTTTCCGTCATAGCGCATTTCTTTCTCCCTTCCTCTTTCTTTCATCAACCACCCACCATAGTCATGACTCTCTCGCTCTCTCTAGCTCTCTATCGATCTCAATGTGTAACACCCGTTTATTTATTTTCCAATAAATAAATTCATTTAAAGGTGTATGCATAAATCTTTTAATAAAAAGTTGCATGAATAAAGGTGAAGGTGTGCGTGTGTTAAGGTGAAAGGTGAAACGGTGCAAATCATAAGTTGATTATAACAAAGAAGTGTGGTGTGATGCATTTCATATTGTCATCTCAGTAGATTCATTTAATCTGTGAGGAATCGAGGGTTAAGGTGGTGGTGTATCATAGAAGAAATTCTTGAGGTGTTAACGGTATTCTAGACCTTTTGTGGTTGAGATTTAGTTTAGAGTCTTAATCGAGGCTCGGGGTTGTTAGAAATTGATGTCGGAGTGTCTTTTGATGTCAAAATCGATAGAAAAATGATTGAGGTTTAATTTCGGGTGAAGGAAATGGTGTAAAGGCTCATTTTTTGACTAAGTATAGGTCCCAACAGCGTGTGGCACGGATTTGGCGCGTCCGGGGGGCACTGGGCGCTCAAAGGCACTCCCGAACAGAACATTGCGCGGATTGGGCGTGGGTTGTTGCACCGGGGAGCGTGCCCTAAGCGAGCGCGCCGGGGTGTCGCCCGTACGACGATGGCCGATTTGGGCCGGGTTTTGCTTGGGTTAAAATGTAAAATTTAAGGGTAAACTTGGGTTTTCACGTCTAAAAATGGTTTTGAGGCCTCTTTAATGTGTTTTAGGGTTAGATAATCACGTATTAGCCTCCATTATTCATATTCAACCTAGAGAGGCTGCTAGAAGGAAGAAGAAGGTGATTGCTTGGGTTCTTGTCAATCCGGGTGTGCGGGAATGATTTGAAGGCGTCTTTGGGAAGCGTAGAGCGTGGAGATCATTCTACGATATATATATCCATTATTGTCGGTTTATTTTTTTGGAGATTCATTCTAGATTGCCATGATTAATCGTAAGATGTTGTGTTTCGAAAACCCATGTTGTATATCAGTATTGTTGTGTTCATGTTTGCATGTGATTTAATAATCATCAGGTTTTGCATGGATATTCAAAAGTAAGCATGTAAATCTTGAAAACGAAGGTGTGGGGGGGGCATCATGTAAACGAGATATACGTGTTTCGTAACATTGCATGATTACAGTTTCATTTGATAAAAACTAACGAATCAAATGAATTTAAAAGGTGTAAAGTGTGGGCTAAACGGTGATTTACGGTGTATATTCATGTATTTCATTTATCATCGATATTTGTTTATCGTTATTGATTGTTCTAGATTTGTTCTCAGGAAAGAAAACGGTGAATCGAGAAGCACCTGAAAAATAAACGATGACATCCTCGTAAGAGACAAAGGTGAGTGTATGTGGTATTTTATTTCAATTATACGATATTCATATCAATTGTTAAAGGTGGCCTTACAACATATATAAAGGTGGTCTTACGGTAAATCGGAAAACTGTCTAGAGGTGTGGGGGACGTCCTAATCCTATTAAAGGTGGGCTTAGGCCAAAATTATTTTAAAGATGGGCTTCGGCCAAAATTATTTTAAAGATGGGCTTTGGCCAAAATTATTTTAAAGGTGGGTTTCGGCCAAAATTATTTTCAAGGTGGGCTTTGGCCAAAATTATTTTAAAGGTGGGATTCGGTCAAAATCATTTTGAGATGGGCATCCGCCAAAAGAGTTTTCAAAGGTAGGCTACGGCCAACGTGATTTTCAAAGGTTTTTTAAGAAGTTTTTCTTATATCGAAATTTGAAATTCTATATCTCATACTCTGGTTTCCTTATTGAAATCCAGGTAGCAGGGTCCACTACGGGTCATTGGCAAGCTTGGTTTGCATTTGGGCTTGAGCGGGTGCATTCGGAAGGGAAAATATGTAATAGTTAGCTTGTCTTTATTATTCCAGTTTATTTTCTCGTACTTGGGTTTTGTTTTACCGATATGGTTAGAGTTGTGGTTTTTGAGGATAGTTATAAGTTTCATTGTGACTTGGTATATGTCTCTTTATTCATGTTTTCAAGGCATTGAGATACTATTCATTTAGTCTTCTGTTGTGATGTTGGTGTTTGTGGTGTCGGTGTTTGTGGTGTAGATGTTTGTGGTGCATGATTAGTGGTGAGGATGTCTTTAAAAGAAACAAAAAATTTATATTGTTTTTTGTTAAGGTGTAATAAAAGGTGTTCTAGTCATGTAAGCCGTACAATATTTTAGCATTTCCAGGTCATATATTGGGACAGGGCATGACACAATGAGTCATAGTCAACTCCGTTGTATGTCAAATGTTCGTGATCTCATTGTAGAACAAATTTGGGCTTTTCTATGAATAGAGATTGATAGTATGACTACTTTATTCCTAATACTCCAAATCATATTGAGTTCTAACTTCTATTATTTTATTGTATATCATTGATAGTTCCAAATTCTCTGTAACATGGCATTTGTCATAAAAGTCTTATTTTGATAATAACATAAGAGCAACTCCAATGCATGTTCCAAAACTGGTTCTATAGTCAAAATATAGGACCAAATGCAAAATCATGCAATCCAGTGCAGTTTCAAAACTGGTTCTAAAATAGAACTGTGTTATACTTGGTTCTAAATATAGAACTAAGTATGAATGTAGCTATCCTATTTTTTCACTACCAACTGCAAAATTAACAGATTTTCAAACATCGGATGAGATATGTATAATTATTTAATTGAACTCATTTTTTGTATGCTAACTTAAAAAATTATTTTAAAAATAATGAATGGATCGGATCATTTTTTGAATACTTGAAAATTATTTGACTCTAAAATATAGAACCAACCACTGGAGGTTGAGTTCTATTTTAGCACCAAAAATTACTTTTTGGTGCCAAAATATGACAATGGCTATAGCCATTTTACATATAGCATTGGAGTTGCTCTAAGGAAAAAATAAAATAATATTACCAAACATGTTTTATGTTGTTTTTATTTTATATGGTTGACAAAAATGTATTATCAACCATGTTTATTGTTTTTGGTAAAAATAAACAAAGCTCTGGTCTTGATTTTTCATAAACAAAAAACAGAAAATTGGAAATGTTAACTAAGAGGCAATACGGGTACATCAAAAAAATCTAAAAAATGTAGGGTACGGGTATATTGGGGTACAACAATAACAAGTGTATTTTTATGGTTTAGAGTAGTGTATTTTTATGGTTTAGAGTAGTGTATTACACGTAGTAATTAAACTTAAAAGAAATGAAAAAACTAAATCACTTGGGTGATTAAGATTCCAAGATCAACTAACAATTTAATGCCAAACTTAAGGTATAAATCAAAGTTCAATGTCATTATACTAAACAAACTACATACCAAAGTAACTATTCTTCAATCATGCTAAGCATAGAAAAAGAAAGTCTTATCTCCCTAACTTTATTATGAGGTGTGTAAAGCTTAATATATAAGGGTACTTTTGGTGCACAGAAAACTCTATATATAAAATTTTCGATAGGTGTTTCACATTCCCAATACGTATTTGGAAGTACCATGAAAAGTACCAGCACCCGGTATCTTTCGGGTATGAGTACAGCCGAATTTTAGAAGTACCCATGCTTCGTGTTGACAACGACTAAATACAAATATAGTAGTAGATATAAGCTAAGTTTGGTTGGCAGGCAGTATAAACCGCTACAGGGTACCATCGCTCTATATCATGACTGCTCGATTGTGTATCCCAGTGGATAAGGTTCATAATGTGTGATGAGGTGTCTATCCTATCCATGCTGGTTGTGAGCACATTGGATTCTCATTCATCTACATTGACATTGTTTATATACATCGCTCAGTCCATCCCATCATCTCCATGGGATTGTGTAATTCCACTTTTGTAGGATATAGTTTTTTATCCTGTCATTGACTACCACACTATGCCAGTCTCAAATTCTGCAACCGCATGTAGGATAAAATGGTCCTATGTATAAATAACCTGACCCACATCATCTATCCCCAAAAGCACATTTCTTTGGCAGACAAAAGAGATGGAATTGCGTTACTTATTCATGAAACCCTTTGACCTGGAGTCCCTTTGGATTGAGGGATTTCATGAGAAAAGAAAGGGAAAGAAAGAGAACTCTCACCATTTTTCATAACTTGTTTGGATAAGTTAAGTGAGAAAGGGAGAGATTTATGTGTAATTTATACTTGAATTCCCTTTCTCACCGTTTCTCACCAAAAGTGGTGAGATTTGGTGAGAAAGGACTTTCCTTTCTTTTCTCTCGCTTTCTCCCCTATCCAAAGGGACTGTAGTTGTACAATTTGACCATGGGATAGTGTAGTGTGGAAATAGAAGGGTGGGATGACTAAATCACACGAGGAGGTGGGCATAGAAAATGGTCGACAAAACTACTAGTATATAGAATAATGCTAGTCCAATCTCACAGGGGAAAAGAATCAAAGAATAGTCTACACGGTCCTCCTCCTGATCTTGTGAGAAAAACAATCCTCGTCTCATCACGCAGGTAGTACCTACCCTCCTTCGGCAACCAAACGTGTCCATGAGAACAAGATGAATTGCCAACCACAAAAAGCTATGGAGAAAAGTATTGCACTTACGTATGTACGTGTTATATGAGAACTTGATATAAGGGTGGTCAGATAAGTAGAAGCGTCGAATACAATACCACTTGGATGAGAGCTTCTCGTAAGCTTCAGCGACTTCTTCAATAGACGACTGCCTCTTGATCCCCAAAACTGTTATTATTAAATAATTAGAAAGGATTAAAGATTGTGGAGAACGATAAAAGAGAGTAAGTTAAAGTAACTCGCCATCGTAGTGAGAGGGAGGGTAGGAACGAGGGAGGATGCAGAGCTGATAGAACACCGATGACGCGAAGAGAATCAGGGGGAACCAGTATGCTTTAAGCGCCGACGCCATGGAAGATATCGCCATTGAATTTTCCGGAAGAACTCTCCTGATGAAACTGAGTGGAGAAAGAAAAGGCTAAATAAACACGTCCCATATATTTTTCACATATTTTTTATATATATTTTTACATATTTTCATATATATTCTTTACATATTTTATACACATTTTCGTGCACATCTATTATACAAAACACAACAGTGTGTGTCCCACACATTTTTCAAACATAATTTTATACACATTTTTATACACATTCTGTATATATTTTCATACACATTTTTATACACATTCTGTATATATTTTCATAC
>NMUG010000421.1:0-22714 GCA_002855965.1 Monotropa hypopitys | reverse complement strand
CGGGCAATGGCTTCAATTTTGGCTTTGGTGGAGCTTCACTTGATGACAGAATATGTTTCTCCTCTTTTGGAAGCTCTTCAAAACGCGACGGCCAAGATTCAGTACCATATACTTCTTCTTCTTCTTCATCCTCCATCATCATCATATCACTTAAGAATCCCCCCTCAGCTGAGTATAAAAATTCACTTTCTTTAAAAGTGAGTTGGGATTCCAAAGTGTCTCGATCAAGTATCGAGTCCAAGTGTTCCTCCACAAGATCATCAGTAAAATTTACCTCTAAGATATCCTCATCATCCCCCATTTGACTGCCTATGTTGAATACATTCACTTTCATTTTCATGTTGCCAAATGTCATCTCCAACAAACCATTTTGGCAATCAATAATACATGAGCTGTGGCAAAAAATCTTCTGCCGAGAATGACTGGGATATAGGACTGGCTTGAGGCCACAGAGCAAGTATCCAGCACAATAAAATCAACTGGGTAAATAAAATTCTCAATATTCACCATCACATCCTCAATAATTCCCCGGGGCATTCAGACACTCTGATCAGCTAACTGCAAGGTAATTCGTGTCTCCTTAAGATCTCCCAATCTGAGCTTCTCATACACTGGATAAGGGAGCAAATTGATGCTTGCTCCCAAATCCAATAATGCTTTATCAATTTTCTTTTCCCCAATCTCAATGGCTATGGTTGGGCATCTCGGATCCTTGTACTTAGAAGCTGTATTGGATTGAATGATTGCACTGGCCTACTCTTCCAGAAAGGCATTCTTCTTTATGTGGTGCTTCCACTTCTGAGTACACAAATCTTTTAGAAATTTCATATATGACGAGATCATCTTGATTGCCTCCAGCAAAGAAATGTTCACCTACACCTGCTTAAAAACATTCAACAGCTTTGAAACATCATTAGTCCTTGGTGGCGCCCTCAACCTTTAGAGAAAAGGGGCCGATGCATGTGCCATGTTTGGTTCGATGTCAAGCAAAATTTGTGCATCTTTTCCCGTGTCATTATTATATTTTGGTTCTTCTTCTTCTTCAACATCGCCAAATTAGAATGTGGTGCTTTCATTTCCTCTTGAGAAGGGAAGTTAAAACTTTGGGATGAATGGTCTTATCAACCTCTTTCCCACTTCTCAAAGTTGTTATTGCTTTTGCATGCTCCATATTCGAATTTGAGTTTGATGGAATACTCCCGAATTTTGGTCCTTGAGATTGAAGTTGGGGCTGTGAGGGAAGCTTCCCCTTCTCTTATAATGCAAGGGAGCTTGTCACATGCGCCATTTGTTTTTGTAAATCTCCCAACTAGCACGCCAATTGAGCAATAGTCTTCTCAAGATTATTTGAAGGCATAGAGGGGTAGTGATTACCTTGGTTTCCTTGACCCGCAAAACCCGGTGGTCCTTGATTAAATCTTTGTGGTGGTGGGTTTTGCATAGGTCGATACTGATTCTGAAAAGGACCCTAAGATGGTTCTGCACTATGTTAATCTTTCCATCCAAAAGCCAGATGTTTGGACCATGCAAGGTTATAAGTTTTTGAAAAAGCATCATACCTTTGATTGACTACATTAACATCCACGCTTTGGTGGACACCATGATATAGCTTTTTGAGAGCCAAAAGACTTGGGCATTCGATCGATTGATGACCAGGATAGTCACAAATGATGCATACCTCTTCTGCTCTCACCACATTTGCTTGAGCCTGCACTTGTTTTATTTGCATATTTTCCATTCGCCTAGTGAACTCTTCAATCTTCTGATGAAGACAGACGGTCTCACTCAATGTGAACTTCCCAGAGCCACTTGGACCTTGGTTCATCATGGCTCTCTCGCTAGGGTCCGAGTTTTTCCAGGCTCTAACTTGCTCCACTATGTGGCCCAAATATTTCCAGTCCTCATATAGAGTCTTATCCTCATGATTACCATTACACATCATGTCTATCGTTTTACGGCTATTCATAGAATATCCGTTATAAAAGTTAGTTACAAGTTGATACTTGTTAAAGCCATGATGTGGTACGATCATCAGTAGATCTTTAAATCATTCCCAACTCTCAAAGAGTGAATCTCTGTCTCTTTGTCAAAAACTTTGAATTTGAGCTATAAGGAGATTCCTCTTAGAAGAAGGGAAGTACTTGGCGTAGAATGCATCCAACACTCCCTTCCACGTGGTTATACTCTGGGGTTCCAACTGATAGGGTTTGGTTTTAATGATGTCTCAACACATTATAAATTCCTATCATATGTCTAAGGGTCTTTATCAATGCACCTAAGTTAGAGAAGTGATATTCAATAAACAATAGGTGTTATATGGCCAATCTAGAAAAATCAGAGTAATTCTTCAATTCCTCAAGTGTCTCAAACATATATTCCCGGTAATAGGAATGTGGATTCCCGGTGGAACAAGCGAGAAAAATCAAAATTGGAAATTTACCAGGGACCAGCCCAAGGACTGATGCAGAGACCATCCTAGAGACCGGATCCACTAGTGTCTAAACCGGTGCATCTGCCGGTGTATCTGCCGGTCTGCAAATTTTTGGAATTTGATTTTAAATTCGAATTATTTGGACTTCAGTTAGTCTAGGATACTCTGGCAATGTGAAATTAAGTATATTTAAGTCTAATTTGATTTAAAAAGGATCCAAAATTGACTCAAGGATGAGTCTTGTTCAATTGCCCGAAATAGGATGTGTCTGGGTTCTCAGACTAAAAGGAAAAACTGCCAAACTCTTGCTCCCAGCTGTTGTATCTCACATGTATAGACTGTAACATTAATTGTGTGATGTCCCTTTCATAGATTGGCTGTATACCATTGCACTTGCCAATATACTTGCAAAAAATATAAAGCACTATGAGAGGTACAGAGAGGGCTGAGTCGAGAGAATAGAAGGGAGAAACTAAGTGCAGAGCTCATTTATTTATTTTTGGCTAAGGCATTAAATAGAGAAAGAGAGTCCGAGAGAATATAGGTGTTTGCTGAAGTTCATTTTTTGCTAAGGCATTTGTGAGTGTTCTAGAGAGCTGGTTCCTAAGGCAGTAACACAAAGCATCATCCGAACTTGATAGGGGTAAGTAAGAAATAGAAAATGCTTCTCTCTCTCATTAATTGTTGGTCACCATTAACACAAACATCTTACACTATTTTATACCAACTGTTATATACTTTGAATATCCAAAAAGGGAAATAGGATCTTGCACTTGTGAGTTTCCTCTAAACATTTGAGCAAACAAAAAGAGTGACTAGTGAGATTGTTAAGCTAAGTAACCCCCTATTGAGAACTTTCCTTTACACACCTTGTGCTATCACTTGCATATTATTTTGATAGGTGTTTGAGAAAATCAGTTGGGTTTCTAAATACACTCACACTCTCTTTTCACTATCCTTACAATGACTTATCATTAATATGAAAAGAGAACCCATGACAAGTCCCAAAAATCGTTCATTGGCATATTTTTCATAAAGGGTTTGTGGTGAGGTTGTGAGTGGATAAATGATTAATGGTTAATATATCTCTAGAAAAATAATGGAACATATATGAAATACTTGAGTTAAGAATATCCCTTTTGAACATGTGTTAGAAAAATGTCCATATAAATTGTCCATGCTCACGTAGTAAGAACATCATAATATCTCTCTCTTTAATTATTGTAAATCATTTAATATGTTGATGTATCTCTATATTAGTTTTGCAAAGCATGATATTTCATTGTTGGTATAGTTCCTGACCTCTAAGCTTTCAGAGGTTATAAACTAAAAGGAAGGATTGTTGTAGCTTGCAAAACATAAAAGGCAAACATTGAAAGAAAATCTCTCTAAGAGCATCTCAGGAGCAAGCAAGCAAAGAGTAGCTTGATAGGATCAAATTTGCCTTGTACTAATTGTAAAAGCCATTTTGAGCTTACTTTCAGTTATATTGTTTTAGATAGACAACGTATCCAAGGATCATATCCTTGAAAGGCAAATTGATCTTTAGGAGATACTTCACGTATAAGTATCCTCCCAGGACTCTTATTAGCCAAATTTATAGAGTCCAGTAGTACTTCACCGTACTACTTGTAAACTCTCCTGAGCGTTGATTTTCATTATTTCTGAGATTTGACAAGGGGTGTGCTTTAACTGTAGCACATCACTTGGTTTTATATTTTTTCAGCCCAAACACTTGTACTTCACTTTTGCACATTACCTACCTTGGTGAGACTTGGACTTATATCCACTATGTGATCAGCAGTGGGAAAAGAGCATAGACTATTGGGTAGAATTTTCCTAGAGTGTTTGTAGGCACTAGCTTTCTCTTTCAAAACTTTATAGTTGTCCCCTCAAAAACCTATGCCTTCCGAGGTATAGTCAGGACTTGCGATTGTCATGAAACCCGTACTTTGCGTTTAGTATGGTCAGGCTCTGCGTATAGCCTAGGTGTGAGTACCTCGGCCCAAGGGGGGTTGGGAAGATAGAGTTTGCATTTACTCTATAGAGAGAGGTTACCCTTGTCACGCCCCACTTCGCTTTTAACAATTTAATGTTTAGCGGACACGTCCACGTGAATTAACAAAAAAAATCCACAATCTAATTGATGATGCAATTATTTAATTACAGAATTTAGAAACATAACCACATCTTCTAGATAAGATAATTCATAGAAAACGACAACAAAGTCTAATTCTAGTGAAACACTAAAACAAAGCCATCTAATATATGTACAGAGTTCCCAACAACTAAAAAAGGGTACAACAATATACCGAGAAAAGTACACAACTGAAACTACAACAACCTCCTCTACGACTGCCTGCAACCTCCAAGACTATAGTGGACTAGAATTTTCAGCTAACCAAAAATCTGCACTTTGACCAATGCCCATACAAATACAAAGTGCAGGAGTGTGTAAGTTATAATAAACTTTGCAGAGAAATAGAAACATAAATATGATATATCAATCAAAGTTCTAAACTAAAGTAGTTCAGATTCAAATATTAGACAGATACGGAACTAAATAGATAAATCAAATACTAAACCGAAATAACATTTACAGCAAATAATCAGATACAGAGTCAGAAAATCAGAATAAATGTTACAACGGTATTACCCCAAAAATTTTAGAACAGAACAGAACAGATGTGCAATTGGATCATATGTGATACATCAAACTAAACTTGCCCCAATTTATATTTCACAGAAGTGCAACAGAAACAGAAATCAGAACAGATAACCAACAGGTGTGTCTACCCCTATAGCTTGCCCCACATTACTACTGGTTTTATTTCACATTTTAGGTTCTCTTTTCTACATGGCAAATCAATGGCGTTAACAACATCACACAGGACCGCCGAATTCAACCATATTCAAGCACTTGTGCTCATCAGAGGACAATAATATGTCCGATACACCCATAAAACAGGGCAAATCACCCATAAAACAGGGCCCTAGTTGTATTCAGATTTCCTTTTTACTAAAAGACATTAAAATGTCCCTACAACCATAATACAGGGCCCTATTCAGATTCAGATTTCCACACTTTCCTCAATGGTACAACATGTTTTCCCCACTTTCACGGTGATTCTCCACAATGATTCAAGTCCTTGCAATTATATAAAATAATCTCAACAAATTTCACGAAGCGTCCTAGCATGCGACTAAGGCCTTTATATGATTCAAGCAAAAGTAATACACAAATAAAATCTACAACTTTTAAAATAACTACCACACTCACCCTTTACCCTTAAGAGGGTTTCTTACAAATGGATTTTGCCGGATATTGGCACTTGGATGACATTCCTGGAATAAAATTCAGATGTTAATCCCCAAAATATATCAAATGAATAGAATAAATTCTAGTTTTGTAAACTTGTAATAGGATAATGAAGCACACCAGTTTGTAAGTTTCTGCACAATATTCCATCCTATGGAGTTGAATATATGATAACTTGATTTTGCATTTCTGTTAAATGTTTTATCAGTAGGGTGAAGAGCTTCCTTTTTTAAAAATTACACTACCAAACCATTTCCTGGCCTTTTGGCCTTCATTTTAACCTTTACAACTCTAAATAAGATGTTCAAGCTCTCAAAGCCATCATCCACGCATCCTTTGGTGATGCCAAGCAGAGAGTACCTAGGTCATGCCCTCAGCATAGTTTGTCACTACACAAATGATCATGATACATTGATACATATAGATACAGAGAATAGAGATGGATTCTCCCACAATCGACTAAAAATTGCCAACTGGTCGCAAATAAAATAGCAAAGAAGAATGAAAATTTAAATCACACCACACACCCATCGGACACACACACATGCACACACGCACACATACACGCATACACGCATAACCCAACATACACACACACAGTCCTGCAATCACGCACACACTGACACACACACACACACACAGACTCGAACACACATACACACACACATACAGATCCGAGATATACGTACACATACGACACACATACCTCGCATAGAATCGATCATCGCGAATCGCACATTGGCACAAGCGAACCCCTCCAGAACCACCACAACCCACAGCCCAAGCCACCACGCAGCCACCAAGCCACCGTGTTGTCGATGCCCCTGCACCGCGCCACCATCGCCACCCTCAGTGCCTTCCTCCTCTCTCTCCCGATCGCGATTGGGGTTCTCGGTTTGGCCCTCACTCTCGTGATTTATTTTCTCTCTTCCCGATTTCCATTCGATGGGTTTGTTAATGCAATGAATTTGGATCAGATGGGTTTTGGATGAGATGGTTTTGCCCCATTTAGAAAAAAAAACACGTAATGTTTTCTAAAAATTTAACTAAATCACATTTTTTTCCTCAATCTTCAAATCACCTCAATTTACCTTCAAGCCACTTTATTTAATTTTATAACCTCTTTTATTTATTTTAACTTACCACTAACTCATAAATTTTATTTCACCCCCAAAAATTAAAACAAAAATTCCCCCTGACTTTTTATTATTTTTCGGGCACGGGTATTACACTCTCCCCTCCTTAAAAAGATTTCGTCCACGAAATCGCAATGCTCACATCAAATTTATACATATCTCGCAACCAAAGGTACTTCTTATGCCATTTCCCTAAGTTTTTCCTACTCCTTAGTTGATGCACTTATTTTCATTACACATTCCACTTGTTATTTACAATGTACATGATATTGAAATAACAACATGAAACAGTACAGATACCTGTCAATGCCACCGTTGAGATTGTTTGTTGCACAGGCACGAGAATACTCCATTTGATGCTCCTTGCCCTTTTTGAACCACTAACACATCCTCAATTATTGATCTCACTTAGTTCATCTTTTTCTATAACTTTTACCCAAATGATACTCTCACTTGTAACTCCTCACTCACTTCATCTTCAAACTTCAAAATTCGTAACCCAAAATTAATTTCACAAGTGCACTTACATCAAGTCCTCAAAATACCAACTACTCTAAAACCCCAAGCCTTCCCATTCCTAAATCATCAAATCCTCAGATTTCCTCAAACATCACTCACTGACTACCACCTCAAAACTTTATTCATTACTGCAATGTCACAAATTCCCAATTCATTCAACATCTTTGGCTATAACCCAAGTATTTCACACAACTAATCTTTCCAAAACAGAACCATCCCATTTCTTATTTGCCATTGAGATACCCCAAATTCACAATCCACTACTTGATGCATTTTATCAGAAATCCTCATCGCCTTCCTGCTATGATAATAGAAATATACAACCACAGATATAACAAATGTTAGAATTAGTCCATGTATGCATGCGACTCTCTAACATCCTATGGTCCACTACAACTTACTACAAACCTAAGAGTAACTATGAATTCCCAATAATTCGCCCAAACTTCTAACCAGAAGATACGTTAGCTAGGCGTTCTTATAATCAGACCTAAGGGTAATCATTGGTTGTACACAATTCTCTCTTCTATCCATCCATACTCCGAGAATCTTTAAACTTATGCTTTGATACCAAACTGTCACGTCTCGCTCCACTTTTAACAATTTAATGTTTAGTGGACACGTCCACGTGAATTAACAAAAAATCCACAATCTAATTAATGATGCAATTAATTAATTACAAAATTCAGAAACAAAACCACATCTTCTAGATAAGATAATCCACAGAAAACCACAACAAAGTCTAATTCTAGTGAAACACTAAAACAAAGCCATCTAATATATGTACAGAGTTCCCAACAACTAAAAAGGGTACAACAATATACCGAGAAAAGTACACAACTGAAACTACAACAACCTCCTCTACGGCTGCCTGCAATCTCCAAGACTGTAGTGGACCAAACTTTTTAGCTAACCAAAAATCTGCACTTCGACCAATGCTCATACAAATAAAAAGTGCAGGAGTGTGTAAGTTATAATAAACTTTGCAGAGAAATAGAAATATAAATATGATAGATCAATCAAAGTTCTAAACTAAAGTAGTTCAGATTCAGATATTAGACAGATATAGGACTAAACAGATAAATCAGATACTAAACCGAAACAACATTTACAGCAAATAATCAGATACAGAGTCAGAAAATCAGATTAAATGTTACAACGGTATTACCCCAAAAATTTCAGAACAGAACAGAACAGATGTGCAATTGGATCACATGTGATACATCAAACTAAACTTGCCCCAATTTATATTTCACAGAAGTGCAACAGAAATAGAAATCAGAACAGATAACCAATAGGTGTGTCCACCCCTATAGCTTGCCCCACGTTACTACTGGTTTTATTTCACATTTTAGGTTCTCTTTTCTACATGGCAATTCAACGGTGTTAACAACATCACATAGGACCACTGGATTCCACCATATTCAAGCACTTCTGCTCATCAGAGGACATTAAGATGTCCGATACACCCATAAAACAGGGCAAATCACCCATAAAATAGGGCCCTAGTTGTATTCAGATTTCCTCTTTACCGAAAGACATTGAAATGTCCCTACACCCATAATACAGGACCCTATTCAGATTCAGATTTCCACACTTTCCTCGATGGTACAACATGTTTTCCCCACTTTCACGGTGATTCTCCACAATGATTCAAGTCTTTGCAATTATATAAAATAATCTCAACAAATTTCACGAAGCATCCTAGCATGCGACTAAGGCCTTTGTATGATTCAAGAAAAAGTAATACACAAATAAAATCTACAACTTTTAAAATAACTACCACACTCACCCTTTACCTTTAAGAGGGTTTCTTACAAATGGATTTTGCCGGATATTGGCACTTGGATGACATTCCTGGAATAAAATTCAGATGTTAATCCCCAAAATATATCAAATGAATAGAATAAATTCCAGTTTTGTAAACTTGTAATAGGATAATGAAGCACACCAGTTTGTAAGTTACTGCACAATATTCCATCCTATGGAGTTGAATATATGATAACTTGATTTTGCATTTCTGTTAAATGTTTTATCAGTAGGGTGAAGAGCTTCCTTTTTAGAAAATTACACTACTATTGTTTTTTTAGTCCCTATTCGCAACATTAGAATACTCAAAACAAATAATCTCCAATCCAATTTAAACCATATCCTGACCTTTTGGCCTTCATTTTAACCTTTACAACTCTAAATAAGATGTTCAAGCTCTCAAAGCCATCATCCACGCATCCTTTGGTGATGCCAATCAGAGAGTACCTAGGTCATGCCCTCAGCATAGTTTGTCACTACACAAATGATCATGATACATTGATACATATAGATATAGAGAATAGAGATGGATTCTCCCAAAATTGACTAAAAATTGCCAACTGGTCGCGAATAAAACAGCAAAGAAGAATGAAAATTTAAATCATACCACACACCCATTGGACACACACACATGCACACACGTACATATACACGCATACACGTATAACCCAACACACACATACATAGTCCCGCAATCACACACACATTGATACAAACATACACAAACTCGAACACACACACACACATACAGATCTGAGATATACATTTACACACGACACACATACCTCGCACAGAATCGATCATCGTGAATCACACATCGGTACAATCGAACCCCTCCAGAACCACCGCAACCCACAGCCCAAGCCACCACGCAGCCACCAAGCCACCGCGCTGCCAATGCCCTTGCACCACGCCACCATCGCCACCCTCGGTGCCTCCCTCCTCTCTCTCCCGATCGCGATTGGGGTTCTCGGTTTGGCCCTCACTCTCGTGATTTATTTTCTCTCTTCCCGATTTCCATTCGGTGGGTTTGTTAATGCAATGAATTTGGATGAGATGGGTTTTGAATGAGATGGTTTTGCCCCATTTAGAAAAAAAACACATAATGTTTCTAAAAATTTAACTAAATCACATTTTTTTCCTCAATCTTCAAATCACCTCAATTTACCCCCAAGCCACTTTATTTAATTTAATAACCTCTTTTATTTATTTTAACTTACCACTAACTCATAAATTTTATTTCACCCCCAAAAATTAAAACAAAAATTTTCTCCTGACTTTTTATTATTTTCCGGGCACGGGTATTACAACCCTAGTCAGCAGGAGTTAGGCTAGGAAGAGAGTTTTGCATTTAACTCTTTATAAAAGATTACATAGTGAATACTGGGATGCTCTATAAAAGAAAACATCCCGAAGAGCGGAGTAGGTGATTGGCCGAACCACTATAAAAATCCTGGTCTCTCTCTCTTTCTCTCTCTCTTCTTACTTTATTTACTTACTGTCCTCACTTTTCTTTTGTACTTTATTTAATACTTTGTGTGGTTTGTGCTTGTCAGTTTTTAATTTACAGGATAATTGAAAAATCACCTATTCACCCCCTCTAGGTGAAATATAAATTAGTATCAGAGCTTGGAACTCTAAGATAGAGGTGTAACAACCTGGAGGTGATCCTATGGCTGCTTCAAAGGGAAGGTGTGATGAGTTAGAGCTCTCTAACTCTGAGGTACATTCACAAATTTCTTCTGATTTCGATTATGATAATGATGATTTATTGGATGAAGATATTTACTTTGCATATGAAAATCTTCAAAAAGAATATGCGAAAATCCTTGGTGAAAATCAAGAGTTAAAGGAAAATGTATGCACACTTGAAAATGACAAAAAATCTCTAATGACTATGATTAAATCACTGCAAGAAAAATTAAGTATGAAATAAAACCAAGAATTTACTGAAGACAATTCTAGAAACCTGAGAAATAAACTAAGTCTACTGGAAACAACTAAGAAATTATTTGATGAAGAGAGATTGAAGAAAGGCTCTGACATGTTAGATGTTATGCTCAAAATTCAACGTTCCCATCGTGATCGTAGCGGAATAGGATATGATGGATCATCATCATCTACGACAAAGAATTACAAAAGGCCTATCACCTTTATTTCTAGCACTCCCGCAAAACCCTCTCCAAAGACTGCTATGGAGCATGTTTCTTGTTTCTACTGTGGGAGGGTCGATCATATTAGCATTAGTTGTCCATTGAGAAAAACCAGTAGTAGTGAACCCAAGGCAAAATGGGCCCCTAAAAATGTTTGTCATCTCGCTAAAAAAATTAGTCTAAGAGACCAAGATCAAAAGCCTATCTGGTACCTCGACAGCGGATGCTCTCGACATATGACTAGAGAAAAGGAGAAGTTTTCACTCCTCTCTAATCATAATGGAGGGACCGTAACTTTTGGTGATAATAGCAAGGGCAAGATTATTGATAAGGGAACCGTTGGTACCTCCTCTGTATCACAAATAGAAAATGTGTATCTTGTTGATGGATTGAAACACAACTTACTGAGTGTTAGTCAATTGTGTGATAGAGGAAACTATGTTGTTTTTTATGCTAAGAAATGTGAGGTGAGAAATCAAACAACAAATGAAGTTGTCTTTACTGGTGAGAGGTCTAATAACACATATATAGTTTCTATAGAAGATCTAGCTAGGGATAATGTCAAATGTCTAGCGTCCTTTGAAAATGAGAGCTAGTTGTGGCACAGGAGGCTAGGACACGCCAACATGAAACTATTAAAGAACCTCTCAGAAAAGGAATTGGTCAGAGGTATTCCTAAGATTAACTTCTCAAAAGATAGAGTATGTGAAGCCTGTCAATTAGGAAAGAAAATCAAGAGAACCTTCAAACCGATAAATGTGGTATCTACTTCTGGACCCTTAGAGCTTATCCACATGGACTTGGTAGGACCTACTAGAATAGCCAGTATTGGAGGCAAGCACTACTTTTTGACTATGGTAGATGACTACTCTCATTTTACCTGGGCAAGCTTCATTATGCATAAAAATGAGGCATATGAAAAATTTGAGAAGCTGGTAGTCAAAATGCAAAAAGAACAATGAAAGGAAATTATGAAAATTCATGGTAATCATAGAAGGGAATTTGACTACACTCAGTTCAAGACCTACTATGATCAAAATGGAATTTAACATCAATTCTCAGCTCTTTGTACTCCACAGCAGAATGGTGTAGCTGAATGAAAGAATAGGTCTTTACAAGAGATGGCAAGAACTATGCTTAAAGAAAAGAAGTTACCTCTATACTTTTAAGCAGATGCTGTTGGTACGGCCTGTTATATCGGTAACCGAATATTTCTTCATCCCATCTTGAACAAAACTGTATACAAACTCTATCATGGTAAAAGACATAATATCTCATACTTTAAGGCTTTCAGTTGCAAGTGCTTTATCTTAAATACCAATATAAATATCGAGAAATTCGATTCTAGGTCTAATATTGGAATATTTCTTGGATATTCAACATCTAGTTGTGCTTATCGTGTGTTTAACAAAAGAACTCTAGTTGTTGAGGAATCTGCAAATGTCATTGTTGATGAAATTGGGTATCCTGATGTACAAGCCACTCCAAATGATGAAAATGGGGCTGATATATTTCTTGTGCCAGTTGACAAGGATGAAAATGAGATTGACATCTCGGAAAAGGAAGAAACTGAGAAAAATCCTAGACTATTACTCAATCATCCTAAGGATCAAATCATTGGGGACCCAAAGGCTGGAATAACCACTAGGTCACGTGCCAATGAATGTATACATCTAGCATTTGTCTCATAGATAGAACCCAAGAGATTTGATGAGGCAGAAAATGATGAATATTAGATGCTAGCAATGCAGGATGAACTAAATCAGTTTGAAACGAGTAAGGTGTGGAGCCTAGTACCGAGACTAGAAAATCATTCAATTATAGGGACTAAATGGGTGTTCAAAAACAAACTTGATGAGAGAGGAACAATCACTAAAAATAAAGTGAGATTGGTAGCTCAGGGGTACACGCAAGAAAAAGGAGTTGATTTTGAACAATCATTTGCACCTGTGGCAAAGTTAGAGTCAATTCGGATGCTCTTAGCGTATGCATACAGTAAAAAATTCTCCTTATACCAGATGGATGTGAAAAGTGCATTCTTGAATGGATATGTTAGCGAGGAGGTATATGTTGAGCAACCCCCTGGATTTAGTGATGCAAAATACCCTGATCATGTGTATCGGCTATACAAAGCCTTATGTAGACTTAAACAGGCTCCTCGTGCATGGTATGAGCGATTGAGTGGATACCTATTAGAGCATAATTTCTCATGTGGAACAGTGGATAAAACCTTGTTTATTAAATGAAGTAAGAAATGACATACTTCTTGCTCAGATCTATGTTGATGACATCATCTTTGGCTTAACTAACAAAATAATGTGCAAAGAGTTTTCAGAAAGTATGCAAAATGAATTCGAAATGAGTATGATAGGAGAACTTAAATATTTCCTTGGACTTCAAATTCAACAAACTGATGAGGGAATCTTTATAAGTCAATCCAAGTACACAAAAAAACTTCTATCTAAGTATGGGATGAGGGAGGCCAAATCAAAAAGGATTCCTATGGGTCAAGGCGTAAAACTAGACAAAGATAAAAGTAGTACTCAAGCTGTACAAAAACTTTATCGAGGGATGATTGGAGGACTTTTATATCTCACAGCAAATAGACCTGATATATTACTAAGTGTAGGTATTTGTGCCAGATTCCAGGGAGATCCTAGAGAGTCACATGTAAAAATTTTAAAAAATATCCTAAAATACCTAAAAGGAATAATTCATCTAGGATTATGGTATCCAAAAGGAATGTCACTTGACTTGACTACTTACACCGATGCGGATTTTGCCGAGAGTAGAATTGACTGAAAAAGCACTAGTGAAAACTATTTCTTTGTAAATCACTATCTCGTATCATGTATGAGCAAGAAACAAAATTTAATATCACTATCTACTGGAGAGGCTGAATACATTGCCGCATACAACTATTGTGCTCAATTATTATGGATGAAGCAAGTATCACTCGACTATGGTGAAAATACTGATATCATCCCTATATTTTGTGATAATACTAGTGCAATCAGTATATCCAAAAATCCAGTTCTACACTCTCAAACTAAACATATCGATATTCGATATTATTTCTTGAGAGAGCAGGTTCAAAATAAAGTGGTTAAGTTAGAATACGTCAGGTCAGAGGATCAAATTGTTGATATATTTACCAAACTACTCGGTGAAGAACCATACATAAAATTATGGAGACAATTGGGCATATGTGAAATCCCACACATTGTGGCTTAATCCATCCTTCCCATATCATGTGCGTTCACTATAAAATATTTTTATTTAGTCCTTGCAACTGTTTAGGGGGAGCATAATCCCCACTTTTTGACTCTGTCAGGGGGAGAAGTGAATGGGGAATCAAGAATTTAGAATGAAGAAATGAAAATAAAGAACAATTGTAGCCATTAAAATACTTTCCTTTGTTCATCAAGCCCTTGATTATCCATTGAGACATCATCAAAAAGGGGCAGATTGATAGGGTTTTGTTTTAATGATGTCTTAACACATTATAAATTCCTCTTATATGTCTAAGGGTCTTTGTCAATGCACCTAAGTTAGAGAAATGATATTCAATGAACAATAGGTGTTATATGGCCAATCTAGAAAAATCAAGGTAATTCTCCAATTCCTCAAGTGTCTCAAACATATATTCCTAGTAATAGGAATGTGGATTCCCGGTAGAACAAGCGAGAAAAATCAAAATTGGAAATTTACCAGGGACTGGACCAAGGACCAGCGCAGAGACCATCCCAGAGACCGAATCCACCGGTGTCTAAACCGGTGCATCTGCTAGTCTGCAGATTTTTGGAATTTGATTTTAAATTCGAATTATTTGGACTTTAGTTAGTCTAGGATGCTCTGGCAACGTGAAATTAAGTATATTTAAGTCTAGTTTGATTTGAAAAGGATTCAAAATTGACTCAAGGATGAGTCTTGTTCAATTGCCCAAAATAGGACCTGTTTGGGTTCTCAGACTAAAAGGAAAAACTGCCAACTCTTGCTCCCAACTGTTGTATCTCACATGTATAGACTGTAACATTAATTGTGTGATGTCCCTTTCATAGATTGACTGTATACCATTGTACTTGCCAATATACTTGAAAAAAATATAAAGCACTATGAGAGGTACAGAGAGGGCTGAGATGAGAGAATAGAAGGGAGAAACTAAGTGCAGAACTCATTTATTTTTATTTGGCTAAGGCATTAAACAGAGAAAGAGAGTCCGAGAGAACATAGTGTTTGTTGAAGTTCATTTTTTGCTAAGGCATTTGTGAGTGTTCTAGAGAGCTGGCTCCTAAGGCAGTAACACAGAACATCATCCGAACTTGGTAGGGGTAAGTAAGAAATAGTAAGTGCTTCTCTCTCTCTCTCATTAACTATTGGTCACCATTAACATAAACATCTTACACTATTTTATACCAACTGTTATATACTTTGAATATCCAAAAAGGGAAACAGGATCTTGCACTTGTGAGTTTCCTCTAAACATTTGAGCAAACAAAAAGAGTGATAAGTGAGCTTGTTAAGCTAAGTAACCCATTGTTGAGAACTTTCCTTTACACACCTTGTGCTATCACTTGCATATTATTTTGATAGGTGTTTGAGAAAATCAGTTGGGTTTCTAAATACACTCACACTCTCTTTTCACTATCCTTACAATGGCTTATCATTAATGTGAAAAAGAGAACCCATGACAAGTCCCAAAAATCATTCGTTGGCATATTTTTCATAAAGGGCTCGTGGTGAGGTTGTGAATGGATAAATGATTAATGGTTAATATATCTCTACAAAAATAATGGAACACACATGAAATGTTTGAGTTAAGAAAATCCCTTTTGAACATGTGTTAGAAAAATGTCCATATAAATTATCCATGCTTACGTAGTAAGAACATCATCATATCTCTCTCTTTAATTATTGCAAATCATTTAATATGTAGCATCTCTATATTAGTTTTGCAAAGCATAATATTTCACTGTTGGTATAGTTCCTGTCCTTTAAGCTTTCACAGGTTATAAACTAAAAGGAAGGACTACTATAGCTTGCAAAACATAAAAGGCAAAAATTGGAAGAAAATCTCTCTAAGAGCATCTCAGAGCAAGCGAAGAGTAGCTTGATAGGATCAAATTTGCCTTGTACTAATTATAAAACCCATTTTGAGCTTACTTTCAGTTGTATTGTTTTAGATAGGCAACGTATCCAAGGATCATATCCGTGAAAGGCAAATTGATCTTTAGGAGATACTTCACTTATAAGTATCCTCCTAGGACTCTCATTAGCCAAATTTATCAAGTCCAGTAGTACTTCACCGTACTACTTGCGAACTCTCCTGTGCGTTGATTTTCATTCTTTCTGAGAGTTGATAAGGGGTGTGCTTTAACTGTAGCACATCACTTGGTTTTATATCTTTTCAGCCCAAACACTTGTACTTCACCTTTGCACATTACCTACCCCGGTGAGACTTGGACTTATATCCACTGTGTGATCAGTAGTGGGAAAAAGCATAGACTCTTGGGTAGAATTTTCCTAGAGTGTTTGTAGGCACTAGCTTTCTCTTTCAAAACTTTATAGTTGTCCCCGCAAAAACCTATGCCTTGCGAGGTATAGTCAAGACCTGTGGTTGTCCTGAAACCCATACTTTGTTCAATTCAGTTGTATATACTTATTTAGGTTATCACATAATTAGTACCAGAGGCTTGACTTTCATAGCAAGCGATGTATAGAGTCATTTATATCTTAGTAAGTAGTTGGTATATTAGTCTTGGTAGGGTAATCATGCTACCACACCAGCCTTGATAGTTTGGACCGAACATTAGGAGTGAGTGCGGCGTTCAAGAGCTCTAAGTCATGAGTGTCATTACAAGTGGCGGTTATAAAACCTATAAAGCTTTTAGTGATGATCTTGTTTGACTAGCTACGGTTTCCTATTGGAGAGACGAAAGAGAGAGCCTTGCAAGCTATGAGGTCCCGGCCCAAATAAATAAAATTTAACAAGTTTATTTCGTTTTAGCGATTTTATTCATAATTATTTGAGACTAAAAAGGGATAATATAAATTTGAAATCTGATAAAGGCCCAAATAGATAAAAAGGAAGAAGTAAAGGTGTCAAAAGGCCAGAAAGAGCCAAAGGCCCAAAGCTGTTCGAGCAGCCCAGGCCGGACTAGCCCAGGCTGGATCAACCCAGTCGGCCTAGCCCCGCGCAAGAAACCGGTTGCGCGGCATCTCTAACCGGATGCCAGGGACCCGTCCCATCTAGACCATACCGCTGCCTGACGCGGATGGGACAATACAGCCACAGGTTGCAGACTGATAGGTCAGGAGCTCAGACCTGACCTGGATGGGACAACACGCTGACCCATTCGGTAGGATTAAGGAAGGGTCCAATTAGCATTAATGACCCCCAACCACCCCAGAGCATTCGAACCCCTATATAAACACCCATTTATCAACATTCAAGTCCCACACCAACATTTCCTCCTGAGCACTTATTATAGAGAGATAAAGTAAGAGAACCCTTGTTGCCAACGTCCCTCTGTTTGGCCAGGATCCACACTTGGGACATTTCCTAAGTGTCGTGACCCTACCGGACCACCCGCTACTATTCGGCCATACCCTAGACGACCAGTCCTTACTTTTCCACACTCTTTCAAAAGCCTCTGGTTTACACTATTCCATCCTTGTCCGGACCAGCCTTCCCGGATGACCATCAGCTCGGCAAGACCTTGCCAGACCAGGAACCGTTCAGGTAAACACTCAGCCCTTCGGTTCATTTAAATTGTCATTGTATTATCTGATCGACAAGCCCCTAAGGGACTTAGCCGCACTTGGACCAGCTCGGCAGAGAACCTTTTTACTCTACCGAAGCTCTTGACCGTAGCATTTTAGTTCGGCATTAAGCCAAATAGGTCCAGTTTATTCTTAGACTCTCCGACTGAGCCTTACCTTAGCTCGGCACACTTGCTCGGACCCCTACAGAACCTTGTTTACCCCTCACCATGCACTACTGACCTCCCACATGCTGGAGCATCACTGCTCAGCAGAATGGACGGTCCGTAATTATTATGCTCATATATTCCAGTTCGATCATGCACTATGTTGCTCGGATAATTAGTCCAATAAACTTGTATACCCTTTATTAACCATTTCGACCAACCAGAACACCCAAAGCAGTTCTTCTTAAACTGTCAGTGTTCGGCAGTAAAATGGACACACTGCTCAATAGAACGATAACATAAGACCCAGCCCTTTTAAGTCGGCTAAGCCTTAGCTTGGTCGACAAACACCCCAGAACTCATTAACATGGCCTTGCAAAGCATTTCGACCTATTACTAAACCCGAACACTAAATTCCTGCACTACCTTAGCCCGACAGTCCTTCTGATTGTTCGGCATACTCTGCTCGACCAGCTTTCGGTTCAGCAGAAGGACCCTTCGGTCCAACAGTCTCCCAAACTAGTTTTACAAACTGGCCACTGTCCTCTGGACTTCGATCACCATAACACCAGTACCTCGGCCAATCGGCCAGAATAATCTGACCTTCCTTTAGGCCAAACAGCTCAGTCCGACAGAAGCACTTAATGTTCGGTAGTAGGCCCTTAGGCCCAGAGCAACCATTACTAGACTAGTCAGTCACTGTCCTTCAGACAGAAGGCTTTGGCCAGTAGCTTGCCGACCAGTAGTAGTTCGGCCGAAAGCACAGTTCAGCAGAATAGTGTTAATAAATAATTAAGCTTATAAATGATATTTTAAGTCATATTTTGGCAGATTTGAAAGTTTAAAGCTGTAGAGGATCCTTCCAAGGGTAAAAGGTGAATCAATGTATATCTTATTTACTCGTACGATTTTATTAAACATGCTAAACCTTTGAGAAATGTACCTTTGTGCTATTAAGTATTCACCCTATTATATTGTTCTTTCAAAACAAGAGAAAATAGCATGCACTCTTCTTTTATTACCATGAATTGGCAAATAGGAAATGTTTTATGATTGAACGGCATGAACAGTGACATGGTAGCTCACCATCGGGGGCGGAGTCAAAAATCGACGAGGAGGGGGAAAGAAGGGATCAATAGCCAGATTGATCACGGTGATATCACGACTCTGCATCTTACGCTATCTAGGGTAGCTCCCCAGGGATTACTGGTAACCGTGAATAGCAGCATGATAAATCATGTCAGAATGTCAAAAGAATATGGAAATGAATATGCAAACAAAGGTAAGCTATACGCTGAAGGACTTTAAGAAGGCCATAGGTTTTACTTGGAAATTCATGTACGGGTTTTGGGCTATTAAGCCCCACATATTATGTTCAAAAGACAGGAAAAGTGATTTCGATAACGCATTGTTATCCATGGAAACTTGTAAATCTAGTATACTATGATTTCACTCTAGCTTTTAGCTTATGCATTTTATAAAACCCTTTTCAGGTACCGACGAAGAATAGCTTGGAGCACAGTCCTTTATTGTACTCATATTTTAATTTCTGTCTTGATGTACCCTTTTTGTAAAGGCAATTTATAAGCCTTCCCATATTTTGTTGTATTGTTATTGAACATTAATGAAAAACATGCACACTGGGTTTTGTTCAGCGCTTCCGCTATATTATTGTTGTGAAATCCCTAAACTCGATATTAGTAGGCCTTTGCGAGATTGCTCGTTGGCCGGTCATGGACCCTGATTAGAGTTGGGTCGTGACAACAGTGGTATCAATCCAGAAATAAGGTCGAGGCACTCACTATATTAGAAATAAATGATAAAACTTTGGAGACGTACTTACCTATATCTACGTATATATGTCTTAGCTATGTCTAGCAGCGAAAGTGATTACGCTACCAATGACTTCTCCAGCAGTGATTCTGAAAATGAGCATGAGATAGCACCACCTCCAGCTATACCAGAAGAAGAAGAACTCTTTGTGGTAAGCGAGGACGTTCAAGAAAGGGCGCATGCTGATTCAACCATGATCACTTCAGACCTCATAGGCCAAGTAACGGTGCGATTCGAGGATAGTTCAGAGGGAGAAGTGCGAGCCATGATTAACTACCACCTGCGACTGTTAGAACGAGCCTGTGTAGTGGCTAGAAGATCTATCCGAAATTGGGAATTTGAGCATATTATAAATGGAGCAAGGAATCGTATCCTAAATGGAAATAACGATGAAGTCCCACCCGCGAAAGAGGAAGCAACTGAAGAAGAAGAACCAATGGATTGGCACAATGGAGGTTGGGGCCTCAATTTCGAGAACGACCCCGAGGATGATCCCGAGGAAGACCCTAGTGAAAATAAAGAAGAAGCCGACGAAGATGTTGACATAGATCACGAGGAATGGGTTTACCCACCTTACAAATGGCCCAGTGATAATGAGTAGCACCATATTATTCTAGGATTTCTGCCGTATTTTGTAGTTTGCCCCGAACACACTTAAAATATCTATCCTATCTACTTATGTCATGTTTCGATCATCATGAATTAATCATCTTTTCCCTTAGTATTAATTATAAATTCTTTCGCACACAGAATGGTGAATACGCGGGCTAATGGAAATGATCGCGATGAGATTGGTGAGTTGCATCAAATGATGAGGATGATGGCAAGAATGGTCCAAGCTCAGCAGGAAGTCATCAACCAGATGAAAAATCAGGAACCGGTAGTCGAGCTGCCACCGGCCAACTTAGAAGAAGAAGTCATCCACCCTGCTCCACCAATCGCTAATATGATTGTGATCAAGGAATTCTTGAAACTAAAGTTGCCAATGTTCAAAGGAGTAATGGACCCTGTCCAAGCTAATGAGTGGATCTCAGAGATGGAGAAGAATTTCCGACTCCTTCAATGTTCAGAGAAGCAGAAAGTCGACATCGGATCCTACCTTCTAGTAGGAGAAGCTAATCGTTGGTAGAATCTGAAGAGCGCATAGGAACCTGTCATGACTTGGGGAAGATTCTTAGAGATTTTTAAGGAGAAGTTTGCACCTCATGCAATGCTGAATACTAAATGAATGGAGTTTGAAAATCTGAAGCAGAGAGGAGCCACCACTGTGGCCGAGTATGAAGCAGAGTTCACTAACCTCGCCGAATACGCCCCGTATCTAACTACCACTGATGAGATGAAATCCCCGAGATTTGAAGATGGACTGAGACCCGAAATCCATAGAGTTGTTCGTCCCCTCCTTCTACCATCATATGCCGACATACTGGACAGAGCAATACTCGTTGAACAAGACGTGGATGAGAGCCAATGCTACCAGTAAAGGAAAAGGCAAAATCAGAACCAAAATCAAGGAAGAACCAACCCTCCCAAGAGGCAAAATTTTGGAAGAAATCAGGAGAGAAGGAATGAAGAAAGAAAGCCGATACCACTTTGCCTGTCCTGCGGAAAGCCACATCTTGGAGAATGTTGAGTAAATTCTTACTTTGGCTGCGGTCAGAGGGGACATTTCAAAAGGGATTGCCCAAAGCTAACTGGAGAAAACATTGTGCCCATCGGAGCTCCAAGGAAAAACGCCAACAACCAAGGGAACCGCAACAATGAACGACAAGGGAGAGCCTTTGCACTCGTCCCAGGAGATCCTCACAACGAAGAAGGAGTTGTGGCAGGTAGAATTTTTATCTGCAATATTCCTACTTATATCTTATTTGACTCAGGATCCACACATTCTTTTATTTTGCTATCACATTCAGAGAAGATTTCCCAAAAACCTGAACCCTTAGGGTACGAATTATGTGTAGCCCAGCCATGAGTAAAGGTGTCCTTTGCTCTACGATCCTTAGGAATTGCGAGTCATCCATGAACGGAGCCCTATCATCTATAGATCTTATTCCTCTAAATATGGCCCATTTCGACATTATTATTCGAATGGATTGGCTGTCCAAGTCCAACGCTAAGATCGACTATGCTGGAAAGTCTATCACCTTTGTTGAATCCAAAGGTGGGGAGTCTGAGCTCAAGGGAGAAGGAGTTATTTCACCCCCGTGTTTTGTATATATTGCTAAAGCCCGCCGTATTCTACGAAAAGGATGTCGAGGATACCTCTGTAGCATCACCTCAACCAAATCAAGGAATGCCTCAAAGGAATACATCTCAGTAGTACGTGACTACCTTGAAGTATTTCCAGAAGACCTACCCGGAATGCCTATTGATCGAGAGATGGAGTTCTCCATCGCCCTTATGCCAGGAGCGCAACCCATTTCCAAAACCCCTTAACGCATGGCACCAACAGAACTAAGAGAATTGAAAACTCAACTGCAAGAGCTAATCGAGAAGAATTTTATCCAACCCAGCTCGTCACTATGGGGAGCGCCCGTGCTATTTGTCAAAAAGAAGGATGGAACTATGTGCTTGTGCATCGATTATCA
>NMUG010000420.1:0-22721 GCA_002855965.1 Monotropa hypopitys | reverse complement strand
TCCTACAATTCCTCCAATGAGTTGAATTAAGAAATGAATGATCTAAGTGTTGAATTTCGAAATTGACATCGTGCTTATACTCTTTTCTCGATTACTACTTGCGTCTCAAGTTTGGATCGGGTTTCGCATTGAGTCTTAATCATCCGGTAAATTTAGGGAGATCCCGACCCTTAATCCATTCTCTTTACCCATTTGAATT
This sequence comes from Monotropa hypopitys, assembly GCA_002855965.1. Classification (NCBI taxonomy): domain Eukaryota; kingdom Viridiplantae; phylum Streptophyta; class Magnoliopsida; order Ericales; family Ericaceae; genus Monotropa; species Monotropa hypopitys. The sequence goes on along the minus strand of NMUG010000420.1, from coordinate 22,522 downwards.
TAGTCTAATCATCACGTAGTATTATAATCTTGTTACCAAAAATTGAGTTGGCCACTTATAGCCACCAAAGAAAATTAATCACAAAAACATCAATTAGTTCACTAACTCACGAGAATTTGAATACCTCACCGCTTAAAGCCAACATAAATTCCCTGTGGATCGACCTCGGACTTACCGCGTTATTATGCTTCATTGATTCATTTCCTACGCTTGGGAACAACACGTAAATCGTGGCACGAAGCATTTTTGGCGTCGTTGCCGGGGAATTTTCGTTGGCATAGGTGTAGTAGTCTTTTCTTTTGAGGTAGAAAAAAATCCAATAAATTTGTGTGGGTCGAAAATCAATGTCTTCCGAAACACAATACTTTCTTCCCAAATTCATATGGTTACTCTAAGGCCCAAAGACATATGATATATAAACTCTTCATACAAAACTCGCAAGCCTCAACCTAATTTAATGCAAGATTGCATACATTGCCACCCTAACTCCTGCTTTACTAAATTCGCACTAAGGAGTTACTATTAATCCCTTCTGTCCAACTTGCATTCTCTAACCACAATGAAATCAAACTTCTACATTTTCTGAATATTACTCACCTATAATGCTTCCAACAGCAACTAAAATCCCATCGACGAGGTCAGTCATCACTACTATTTACAATTACTCATGATATTACTAGAGACACTCTTCTTTCAGATTCCTTTTCACCCATTCCCACAACAATAGTCTTACTATTCCCAATAATTTACTGCGTACACCCGACATGTCTTCTCTTAATGTCACGCCCCGTCCCCGGTAACCAATAATGACAGTTACTAAGGGATGGGCACGTGGCCAAGCATCTACTAACTCAAAACACTAAACGACAAACTGAAATATAAAATAAAATACTCAACAATGCTCTGGTTATAAATTTCCAGATGGTACAACGACTCAAAGGAAATAAAAAGTACAACTCTGGCACATGGCCAACTCAACACTGCTGCCACTACTACAACTCTGAACTACAACAACTCGAAGCAGCAACAACAACACGACTCATAAGAAAAGAGCGAAAGACTCACAACACCACACAACACGTCAGCTGGACTGAACTGGGACTCTAGCTCCAAGCACCTAAAAGAAAAACACAAGCGTGTATCAGCAATATACTGATTATACTCCATCTAAGCCTCAAATACTGTCCCATACCACACCAAATCAAGGATCTATAAGTAGATCTAGGAAATTTTTCCACTAAAAATAAATTTAATTAAGAACCCTAATTCAGTCCTAATTATGGACGAAATTACTTAATAAAATACATGAAAGTATTCATACTTACAAGATGAACAAGTTTGTAGATTGTCTCTTCCTTCAATTCCTCCTCCAAAACCTTCAATCCAAGCAAAAAGCCCAAGTCTCTCTCTTCCAAGTATCGAAAAGGTGATGTAGGGTGCCTAACACCTTCCATACTTATAACAGTAAATCCCCGAATCCAACTCTGGTATAAGAATACTAAAAAAACTTTTTAAAAACTGGTGAATTGGTACACCACAACTCTATGCCGAATGGCGACTCCAAAAATAGATTAATAATGGAATGCATATTGTTTTGGCAATTGTAAACACTTATTATTCTGAAATTTTTATTTTCAAACATAAAATCCAGCTGTCTTTTTATGTTTAAAACTCCCATCGCATATAATCCAAGAAAATAAGAGTAAGATCCCCTCCGGACAGATCAGAAAATTTTCAAGACGCGACAGTTGGTGACTCCACTGGAGAAAAACTAGAGGATTTCAGCTTCTAAGTTTTTCAAATCAATCATTAATCAAAATTCAATTATTTCTCGGCACATTAATAATATTAATTTGGTATAATATTTTCAGGAATAAAACAGGTTGTACTTCTCTAAAAAAATGCTTCGCTAAAAAATCGTCGCACTGTAAAAATTTATTTATTGCTTATACTTGTTCATTTTTATTGTTAAGGACTCCCTTCATTTTTCAAAAATAAAAATTTTACTTTATTCTACATTTGCATTGTATAGTTTTTCATGCATCATGAGCATAACCCATTTAGGATCGGAGGTCATGACTGTCCAAAATAAATAAGTCTCTATTTATACTCAGGTGTCTGAACCAAATGGCGTGTTACCTGTATGATTTCCGTCATCGAAAAGGATACCCCAAACAAATCACCAACTCGAAGATGGTTACCCTTACGGGGATAGAGGTCTAAAGATTTGGGATCCATTAAACCTTACAGTCTCAAAAGTCACATGTTGCATATAGAAAGTCAGAAAAAGAAACAAACCCCAATACCCTGTTGTTTATTAAGAAACATATCATGTTGAAGGGAGTCCTTATTTGCATCTTATTAATATCTAATAACTTTCTTCAAAGAAAAAAGAGAAGTCAACATCTTCAGGGATAATGGTCAAATTAGACTATGGACTTGTCATCATCATTTTTAACCAAGTTTTATGATTTGAAATAATGCTAAAGATTGTATGTAAGATGGCAAGTTTTGAATCGTTACTTCAAAGAAAGTCCACATATCAATAGTAATCCCTAGGGATCTCTCCTTATGTACTAACTTAAGTTGAGTGTTGATTGTATAGGTATAAGAATGGATCATCCAGTCAATTCTGAATTTAAATTTAGGAGGATTACTCGATAATTGGCACGATCAATGGCAAATGAGGCCCATAACCATGCACTCCAGGAAGCAAAAATGGTTCCCATAGAAGAATATCTAGTTGTTCGACAAAACTTTGACAATCTTCAGGCTATGATTGAAGCTCTGTTGTCCCAACGAAAAACCTCATTGCTAGCTCAACCTGCTAGGGTTGAGGCATCCTTATCACATCAACCCTTGCCCAACATTAGGACAGTTCCATCATTCTCAAACCCTGCAATCCTACTATTTTTAGCAGTTATCCACATATTACCAGCATGCAGCTTTCCACCTCACCCTATAATAACTCAATCCACGCTGCCTGTTCAACCACTCGTTGCACCAGTCCTACTAGTTTTACCCCATATTGAAAAAGATTTGAAAAGCCATTTAGACGATATTCCTATAAGAAAAGAAGTTGATACCCGGTTAACCCAGAAAGTACAACAATTGGAAGAGGATTTGAAGTCCTTGCGATGTACAAATGTCTATACTTCAACCAACTTCGAGGATTCATGCTTTTATCCCAAAATGCAGTTGCCACCAAATTATAAAATACTAGATTTCTCCAAGTATGATGGGACTGGAGAACCAATGACCCATTTACGCCTTTATGTTGGGGCACTTTGTGGTTACCCCAATCCTAAAAAATTAATAATGCATCTGTTCTAACATAGCTTGACTGAGGAAGCTGCCTAGTTATTTGCTCATTTAGATCTTAAACAATTTTGTTCCTGGACAGGACTATCTCAGGAATTTGACCGACAGTACTGCCATAACACAGAAATGGAAATTGGTCACCTCTTCTTAATCCGGATGAAGCAGGAATCCTGGGAGACTTTTCTAAAGTATGCTCTACGATGAAAAAATCATGCTTTCCAAGTGGACCCTCCATTGACAGCTCTAAATATGTCCATCTGTTTGTCCAGACTTGCAAAATTAAATTACTATTGAGAAGTTCTGTACCTCTATAGGGAGGTCATTTAATGAAATTATTTTGCAAGGAGAAATGATTGAGGATGAGATTAAAACCGGAAAAATCATGGATCCCTATGCTAAAATTGAAGAATCTTTAAATTTGAACTCTGTCATGCCTAAACGACCTTTTTAGAATAAGGCAAAGGAACATGAGGTATCGACAATTATCCCAGTGCCAAGACAAATAATATTTTTTACTTCTAACCCAGATATTCAAAACACCCATAAGCACAACCTACTTATTACCCATATCAGCCAACATCTATTAAAAACCCTAATAATTTTTACCCAAACCCATCTTTCCAAACCCCCACATCACAAAACACCTCTCCAAGAAATCCACCTCTTATGCATGGACAAACAGAACTTTCACTCCGTTGGCCATACCAATGACAGAGGTGTTTCAATGCCTATTGTCTTTAGACATTTGACCCCCATTCCAGTACGTCCTCTACCAATTCTTATTCCTCAATATTTTTGAGCATAAGGTACAAGACCTTATTGATGCATGCATAGTTTACTTGGAAGATGCCAAGGAAACACCAAACGTAACAACAAATCCTCTCCCAAATCATCATTGAGAGAACATAGTTTCCAAAGATGAAAATAAAGACAATCCTCAAAATTTAATCGGACCACCTGGTTCTATTGTCTAATTACAAAAATACAACACTGGAAGAACTTCTTACAGCCATGACAAGATATCATGATCGCAGAAGTTCAAGTAACCGACCACGAGGAAACTAGAGACCTCGCAACAAAAACTCGCAATGGCAAAATCATTCTAGGATACCTGTATTTATACTAACCCTACCAAGTGTTACTTTTCCACGATCTTCTCCAATACCAAGTTACAATCTGCATCAAGTACCCCTTGATTATACAAAGATAAATCCAGAAGTGAAGAATCTAAAAGAGGGAGTAGATGAGATGGGGGTCATTACCCGATCTCAAAGAGTTTATACTTGAATAGAAATTGAAAGAAAATGGAAAGAAAAGGATAAGGAATGAAAAAAAAAATACAGAACAAGAAATGCACGAGTTTATCAAATCTCTTAAGAAAAGCCAGCTCGAAATTGTTGATTAGGTCAAAAGAACCCGAACACACATCAACATTCTATCTCTGTTGCTTACATCGGAACCCCACTAGGAGGATTTAATGGCAATATTAAATGAAGACCAAGTTTTGAAAAGCATTTCTCCAGACATACTTAAAGAGATGGTGGGCTCAGTGATAATTCTAGGAATTATTTTATTCACAGATGACGAAATTCCTGCACAAAGAACGGGGCATATCAAAGCCGTCCATATAGCGGTGAAGACAAAGGGCATGATTGTTGTACATGTATTAATTGATAATGTCTCAGCATTGAATGTATGCCCATATGCGACTTTCGAAAGGTTAGGAATTTATTTTGTAATCTTACACCATAGCAGCATGGTGGTAATGGGATTTTGATCTCGTCATGAAATAATGGGATAAATAGTACTACTGGAGGAAATTGGCCCAATCACTTTTTCAATCAAGTTTTAGGTCCTAAAAATCCCACTATCTTACAATTTTTACTTGGAAGACCATGGATTCATGTAACTACAAGAGTTCCTTCGAGCCTACACTAGAATCAAGTTTGTAATCAACAACCAACTCATTGCCATTTCACTGAAAGATCCAGCAATTCTAGTGATTGATACCAACGAATCATCGAGCTTTTAGGCATTGGAATGTGTGTCTGTCATCCATGGGGCACATGTACTACCAAAATTCTTAAGGAATTCTGAAATGATTACAAAATATTTCCATAGAAATAAATTTCAATGTAATAAAAGCCTGGTTGTAAATCTGCAAGGAGAAAGAGGACCCAGAAATATATCGAATTAGTTGAACACATTCGGATTAGGTTATAATCCAACATAACAAGAGCATAGGCAATCTATCATTCAAAAAAGAGAAGCTCAATAGGCAAGAGGCACAAGAAAAGCAATACCAGTGCCACACATTAAAGAAAGCTTTATGTCTGTTGGATTTACAAATGAAGAAAAGAAAGAATAGTTGGTTATCGCAAACGAACCTAACATTCCAAAAGAGGTCTTAGTTCCAAGTATTTTGCAACAGGATGAAGATGATGCTACTACGGGGATCATTCAGTTGTTTGGTGAAATGAAAATAGCTACTATTATTTCCCCGTCATTCAACCAGTGCTTGTAGGATACCATTCGTCCTACCTATCCGGGAGATAAAATTTTGAATTGGACTGCTTAGCTGGTCCAAAGGGCTTGCAAGTTTTTGTAAACTTCCCAAGATTGTTGAAATAAAAATATGATTGTTTGATGTGTGTTTATTTTCGATGTTTTGTTTGTTGAAGTATATGTGCTTGGTCTATGCCTGTAATGTATGTTTCACAATCTGAGTGTATGATTCAATAAAAAAGTTCTACATTTCAACCATATTATTTTTCTTTGTAATTAAAATGGCCTAATAATTTAAATTGTAAAAATTATTTCCAGGATTCCAGAAATTCATCTTTTCAATTCAAACTATCAAACAATCTTAGCACAAGAAGAATATGACTTTGACATTGAATTGGACTACGACATGATGGGAATCCAAGCAGACATATGTGTTGGTGATGAAGTTCTGAAAGAAATTCAAGAAATGGTAGAGAAGTATGAAAATTGGAAAACTCTGAATGTCAATGAAATAGAAACCATTAATTGGGGACTAAAGAGACACCTCGAGAGATAAAAACCAGAGCCCATCTAGACAGGCATTAGAGAGCTAAATTTATCGAAATACTCAAGGAATACCTAAATGTGTTTTCTTGGTCTCATGAGGATATGTCGGGATTAAATACATCAATTGTGGAACATAAACTCCCAATCAACCCAACCATGAGGCCTGTCAAATAAAAGTTGAGATGACTCAAACCTGAGGGGAGTCTAAATATTAAGGAAGAAGTTGTTAAACAATTCAACGTTGGATTTTTACATGTGATTTATTACCTAGAATGGTTAGCGAATATAGTCCCAGTGCCAAAGAAAGATGTGAAGGCCCATATGTTCATCAATTATAGAGACTTAAACCAAGTCAATCCAAAAGATAACTTTCCTTTGCACATATAGACATTCTGGTCGATAACACAGCTGGTCAAGAGATGTTTTCGTTCATGGATGACTTCTCATGCTATAATCAGATTCGAGTAGTGCCAGAAGATCAAGAGAAAAAAAAATTTCTCACTCTATAGAGAGTGTATTGTTATCAAGTCATGCCGTTTGGGTTGAAGAATGCTGGTATTACCTACCAAAAATCCATGGTTATGCTTTTCCATGATGTGATGCACAATGAAATATAAGTCTATATGGATGACATGATTATGAAGTTTCATCAAAGGCAGGAACATCTTTTCAATCTCCGACGGGTATTTCACTGGTTGTGAAAATATCAGGTAAGGATAAATCCATCTAAGTGTGCCTTTGGAGTAACATATGGGAAATTATTAGAATTCATAGTCAGTAAGAAGGGCATTGAAATAGATCTTGCAAAAGTCTAAGCCATCTTAAAAATTCCAATCTTGCATAAAGTAAAGGAAGTCCGATATTTTCTGGGAAAACTAAACTTTATCAGCCGGTTTATATCTTAGATGACACAAATTTGCGATCTTATTTACCAGTTATTGCAAAAGAATGCACCCCAGGAATGGACTGATGATTGCCAAGAAGCATTCAAAACAATTCAGCAATATTTGCTCAAGCCTCCCGTCTTGGTTTCTCCTCAGACTGACAAACCCCTTTTTATGTATCTCACGGTGCTTGACCATTCCATATGATGTATGCTAGGGCAATTGATAAAAGATGGACGTAAGGAACAAACTATCTATTATTTGACCAAGAAGTTTTTGGCATATGAAAACAATTACTCGGCGATGGAGAAAACTTGTTGTGATTTAGCTTGGATAGCTCATCGACTTTGGCATTACATGATTCATCATACGATATATTTCATTTCTCAAATGGATCCTCTGAATAAGCCTCCTTATCATATAAGTAAATACTACCTGTAACAACAATATTTGCATTTTGAGCATCACCTTGGTACTAAAGCAAATGTCATTCCTTTCATCCTATTTTTGGATTCCACCTTGACATCTGGTCGTAGTTCTATTTTAACTGGTGGTGGAGGTGGTGCCTAGACTGGTACACGACAATCTCGAATCAAGTGGCCTATTTCACCACATCTAAAGCACGCTCTCATATTTTTAAAACATTTGCCATAATGCCTACGTTGACAAGTCAGACATACTTAAATAGGGTTATACCCAGGTTAGTTAAATCCCCTCTGCTGCCCAAATATGTTGCTTGAGATGCCCACATTTTGATTTTTAATTTGGCCTCTGCCTTTTCATTGCCTCAACAAATTTCCTACCTGACTCTTCTGCTCAGCAATAGCTTTATGTTTCTTATTTAGATCTAACTCTTCCATTAGTGCAATATCTAACACCTCTGAATAAGTAGGTAGCTTCAATAATCTGACAGTGGAATTAATTTCGGTCCAAAGGCCTACTTCAAATTTTCTGGCCTTTAAATCCTCAAATGCCACCATTTGTGTGGCAAATTGACTGAGCTCCATAAATCTTTGATCATAATCTCAAACAGAGGCACTCCCTTACTACAAAGTAATAAATTCCAGGCACTTATTATCCCGGATGGAGTTTGGGAATTGATTTTCATAAAATACATCGAGAAATCGATGTCATTCTATGCTTGGCTCTATCTCTCTCTTGGTAAGCTACTAACGATGCACATCCCCCTCGAACATATAGGTGGCTAAAATCACCTTTCGTGCCTATGAACAGAGTTGAACGGAAAATATTGTTTCCATACATAGCACCCAGGCTTCAGCCTTGTCATGATCAATTACTCCTTTAAATGTAGGAGGTTTTATGCACTGAAAATCTCTAACACTGACTTGATCCTCGTCTGGATGATTATTTCTCCCAATGACATCAAGCACACCCACAAAGATCTACTCCGTATGATCCATTCAGTCCACGGGTGGCTATGGCTTATGAACCTAAGGATGCTATAAGTTTTCCTCCAAATGATTATCCATAATATGTATTTACAAAACACTAACTCAATAAGTATTTCTATAACTATGATTTTTATCTTAGCTTAAGACTTCCTATTGCTCTAAGACATTTGTTTTTTACAATACTTTACAACTCATTTAATTTTATTTATGAAATCCTTATCTAAGAGTTTCCACTTCGAATATTCACTGAAGTATCGATGGCTAGCCTCTCTTCGAATGATATCTAAATGCAGACCTCAAAGTTTCTAAAAATAAGTTATTATACAGGTTGATCATATACACCCTTAATAGGGTGATTTTCTTATATAATAACTCACATATACTTTACAAATTGCTTCCAGACTTACATAGCCCAATTTTTACACAAACTAGGCTCTGATAACACTAAACCCTATCACGACCCGGACCCATTCTATGAGGACATCATGACAGAGTGCTAGGCGATTAACCAACTACGCTAGGCATTTCTTAACATAAACTTAAATAAAACTTTTAAAATGAGGATAACTGTTACCGTTTTTTCTTGTTGGCTATTTTCCAGAAGGTTGTTGTATCTTTAATCTTTTGTTTTGGTTTGGGGTAGCATAGGTAGATTCTCCACTTCCCGAGCCATGAAGATTTTGGTGCAGCTCTTCATCAACAATTTGAAGGTTTTTCGGCATATCAAGGATCATTCCTTAAATTGGTATTCATCCTTCTTCATAATCTTGATCCTTTGTTATGTCGTAGGGTCATGTCTAGCCTTAAAAATCCTTCCCTAGAGTCTCCATTTTTGATCCATTGTTAGGTCATGGCTTTGTTTCATTCTCTGCATTTAATTCTGCTCTGTGCGCAACCAGTAGCGTCTGATTTTCGCACAAACGGTAGCGCTGGTCAAATGTGTTACAGAGTTGCTGGTTTTGCAGGAGTTACAGAGACATGTGTAACTGGTTACACCCCATTGCGCAACCGGTAACGCTCTGTTGGTCGACTTCTTTATTTTTCTATCCGCAACCGGTTACGCCATATTCTAGCACTACTGGTTACGATCTTGCTTGTCTGTCTGCAGGTTCAATTTGTAATCGTATTCAAAATGAGAAAGGATACAACATCATTAGAGTTAGAAGTGATCACGAAAACGAATTTGAGAATTCGGAAATCGAAAAATATTGTAATGATGTCAGAATTAAACACGAGTTTTCTGCTCCTCATACTCCTCAACAAAATGGGGTTGTATAGAGGAAAAATCGCACTCTACAAGAAATGGCCCGTGTCATGTTGCATGCTAAAAAGGTCCCTAGAAATCTTTGGGTCAAAGCGATAAACACGGCTTGTTATACCATTAATCGTGTCTACACTTGACCCAGCACTTCTCAAACACCTTATAAGATTTGGCATGGTAAAAGGCCGATGGTCAAATACTTCCGTACTTTTGGAAGCAAGTGTCACATCTTGAGAGATAGCGAGTCACTTGGTAAGTTCGACTCCAAGAGCGATAACGGTATATTTCTTGGTTACTCCACATCGAGTCAAACTTATAGAGTGTTTAATCTCTGAACTTCTACACTTGTTGAATCCTCAAATGTGGTTATCGATGACACTTCTTTTGATAGAAATGAAAAACCTATAGATGATGATGATGTATCCTCGTGGGATATTTTTGAAGGTGACTCACATGTCCCGTTTTACTCCTCTTCGGATGAGGAAGTTGATGTGGATTCCCCTATTCATAATGAGGATCCTTCACCGGATCATACTTGTGAGGGAGAAACATCGGATCCTCACCGTAGTGAGTTGCAACCATCTCCTAGGATCTCTCACGACCACCCGATTGAACAAGTCATAGGAAACATAAATGACCCTGTTATGACACGTAGACAAAATAGGAATGTGGTTCATTATGTTTGCTACACTTCATCCCTAGAACCTAAAAAGATAGACGATGCCTTAAAAGATAAATGTTGGGTAGAGGCAATGAATGAGGAACTAGAGCAATTTGAACGAAACAAGGTTTGGTCCCTCATTCCTCGTCTTTCACATACTAATGTTATTGGAACAAAATGGGTATATAAAAATAAAAGGGATGGTGATGGTGTCGTGGTGAGGAATAAGGCAAGGTTAGTTGCCCAAGGCTACTCTCAAAATTGAGGGTGTAGTTTTCGAAGAAACATTTGCCCCGGTAGCTAGACTTGAGTCTATTAGGCTTTTATTAGCGGTTGCATCTCATCTAGGTTTTAAATTATACCAAATGGACTTTAAAAGCACATTTTGGAATGGTGCTTTAAAAGAGGAGGCCTACGTTGAGCAACCAAAGGTCTTTATCGATTCTCACTTTCCTACACATGTGTTTAGGTTAAGGAAAGCCTTATATGGCTTGAAACAAGCTCCCCGTGCTTGGTATGAACTTTTCACCGACTATCTTCTAAATACCGGCTTTGTTCGAGGGGGAGTTGATAAAACCTTATTTTTAAAGAAAGTGGATAAAAATTTGTTGATTTCTCAAATATACGTAGATGATATAGTTTTTGGTTCTACTAGTGATAGGCTTGCACATGAGTTTGGTTCTCAAATGTCACATGAGTTCCAAATGAGCCTTATGGGGGAGTTGACTCATTTCCTTGGGTTCCAAATTAAGCAAATGAGTGATGAAATATTCCTTACTCAATCTACTTATGCCAAGGATCTAGTCAAGAAATTCGGTCTTGAGAATGCTAAATCCACTAGATCCCCTATGAGTACTGTATCTTTAATCTTTTGTTTTGGTTTGGGATAGCATAGGTAGATGCTCCACTTCCCGAGCCATGAAGATTTTGGTGCAGCTCTTCATCAACAATTTGAAGGTTTTTTGGCATACCAAGGATCGTTTCTTTGATCCTTTGTTATGTCGTAGGGTCATATCTAGCCTTAAAAATCCTTCCCTAGAGTCTCCATTTTTTATCCATTGTTGAGTCATGGCTTTGTTTCATTCTCTGCGTTTAATTCTGCTCTGTGCGCAACCGGTAGCGCTTGTCAAATGTGTTGCAGAGTTGCTGGTTTTGGAGGAGTTACAGAGACATGTGTGACCGGTTACGCCCCATTGCGCAACCGGTAATGCTCTGTTGGTCGACTTCTTTATTTTTCTATCCGCAACCGGTTATGCCATATTCTAGCGCTACCGGTTACAATCTTGCTTGTCTGTCTGCAGGCTCAATTTACAGAGTCTTGCACAACCGATTACGCTTATGAGCGCTACCGGTTACGCTTCTCCGCACAGCAAAAAATTAAAAAACGCTGATTTCATTTTTATTACTAATCTTAAGTCATTAGGAGCGTCTTGAGGGGTATTTTTGTCCACTAATTTCCATATTTTTTACCCGAATATGTTTTCTAATGAGCCTACATATAAATAGAGTCCTTAATCTCATTCTAAACATATTGGTTTGCAAGAACTTCAACCCTAAGGCCTTGTGACCGATTTTGTGGCTGCTCCTCCTAGAGATTGATCTTCAAGAGTCCTCTTGTTGGTTTGATTGTTTCTCTTCCTCTCTTGCTTCTCTCTCAATTTCTTCTTGTTATTCATTTAAGATTATCTATATATATATATAGATTTTTATATAAGAAGTTTTTGTTTGAGTTTTTGACTTTCAAATAATTCTTGATCTAGGTTTCTAGTTTTTCCTTACTTGCAAGAGTTGTTGCTTGGGTTTTTCTCTTTACAAAATTGAAGAGTTGTTTGTGAATCATTTTGGTTGATTCCTTGATTCTTTACTAATGTTATTGGAACAAAATGGGTATATAAAAATAAAAGGGATGGTGATGGTGTCGTGGTGAGGAATAAGCCAAGGTTAGTTGCCCAAGGCTACTCTCAAATTGAGGGTGTAGTTTTCGAAGAAACATTTGCCCCGGTAGCTAGACTTGAGTCTATTAGGCTTTTATTAGCGGTTGCATCTCATCTATGTTTTAAATTACACCAAATGGACTTTAAAAGCGTATTTTTGAATGGTGATTTAAAAGAGAAGGCCTACGTTGAGCAACCAAAGGGCTTTATCGATTCTCACTTTCCTACACATGTTAGGTTACGGAAAGCCTTATATGGCTTGAAACAAGCTCCCCGTACTTGGTATGAACATCTCACCGACTATCTTCTAAATACCGGCTTTGTTCGAGGGGGAGTTGATAAAACATTATTTTTAAAGAAAGTGGATAAAAATTTGTTGATTTCTCAAATATACGTAGATGATATAGTTTTTGGTTCTACTAGTGATAGGCTTGCACATGAGTTTGGTTCTCAAATGTCACATGAGTTCCAAATGAGCCTTATGGGAGAGTTGACTCATTTCCTTGGGTTCCAAATTAAGCAAATGAGTGATGAAATATTCCTTACTCAATCTACTTATGCCAAGGATCTAGTCAAGAAATTCGGTCTTGAGAATGCTAAGTCCACTAGATCCCCTATGAGCACTAGTGATAAACTAGGAAAAGATAGTTTCGTTACTAGCATAGATCCTACGTTGTATAGGAGTATGATAGTTAGTCTCCTTTACCTTACCGCTAGTCGTCCGTATATTGCTTTTAGTGTTGGTGTATGTGCCCATTTTCAGTCGGATCCTAAAGAATCACATCTTGTTCCTGTAAAACGGATCATTCGGTACATAAAAGGCACCGCTTCACTTGGCTTATGGTATCCTAGTGGTACCAATATTGACTTAGTTGCCTATTCCGATGCCGATTGGTCCGGATGTACTGATGATCGCAAAAGTACGTCGGGTGGTTGCTTTTATATCTTACATTGCTTAGTTTCTTGGCATAGTAAAAAGCAAAATTGTGTCTCTTTATCTACGGCCGAGGCGGAATACATTTTTGCCAGAAATTGTTGTACACAATTGCTTTGGCTTAAGCAAATTCTTCTTGATTATGGTTTTCTTATTACCACCATGACGGTCTTTTGTGACAACACTAGCGCTATTTGTATATCTAAAAATCTCGTTCAACACTCTCGTACCAAACACATTGACATACGTCACCATTTTATCCGAGAGCTTGTTGAAGAAGGGATTGTCTCACTTGAGTTCATTCCCACTCTTGATCAAAAAGCCAATATATTCACTAAACCTCTTGACTCAAATAGGTTTGAATTCCTTAGGAAGTCTATAGGCTTGATCTCTTTTGAGGATTAGAGTGAGGGGGAGTGTTTTTCTTGTGTGCTTGTGTGTTTTCTTGCATGTTCATGTATATGTTATTTTTATTCATGTCATATTTTCATGCATATTTTTCTTCTTATGCATGTCATTTAGATTATATGACTAGGTCGTTCACTTGTTTCATGTTTTATTTCAGATTTTATAGCGTTTTCCTTGCAATAGATGTCTTCCGTGTCAGATACGTATCGGACACGTTTGAGCTTTTTCTTCTTCCTATTGTCTTTTTGGACAAAAACGGGGGAGAAATAGTTGAGGGGGAGGTAACATTAATTTTGTGCAGGAGCTTGGGAAGTGTTTAGGTTATTTATTGGCTTTTATTTGCTATTATTGCATATTTTTTTGGCTAATGTCATGTTTTGCAGGAAGTTTTTACTTTGCAGGGCTGTTTGGACAAGATCTATCCTTGTCTTTCTCTTTCTTATGTTTAGCCCTTGCTAAACTTTTGTTTTACATAACTTGTTGTCTCGCGCTTGCAGGTTTGTCTTTTGATCTTTCTTGTTTGCAGGTGTCTCTGTAGAAGTGTAGATCTTAGGATTGTAGCTAGTAGCTATTGTTGTCAAATAATTTGTATTTGGCTTGCCTGTTTTAGCCTTTTTATTATTTTTGTTGTTTTTGTTCCGGAAAAGCCAAAAGGGGAGATTGTTACCATTTTTCCGTATTGGCTATTTTCCAGAAGCTTGTTGTATCTTTAATCTTTTGGTTTGGGATAGCATAGGTAGATGCTCTACTTCCCGAGCCATGAAGATTTTGGTGCAGCTCTTCATCAACAATTTGAAGGTTTTTCGGCATATCAGGATCGTTCTTTTGATCCTTTGTTATGTTGTAGGGTCATGTCTAGCCTTAAAAATCCTTCCCTAGAGTCTCCATTTTTGATCCATTGTTGAGTCATGGCTTTGTTTCATTCTCTGCATTTAATTCTGCTCTGTGCGCAACCGGTAGCGCTTGTCAAATGTGTTGCAGAGTTGCTGGTTTTGCAGGAGTTACAGAGACATGTGTAACCGGTTATGCCCCATTGCGCAACCGGTAATGCTCTGTTGGTCGACTTCTTTAATTTTTCTACCGCAACCGGTTACGCCATATTCTAGCGCTATCGGTTACGATCTTGCTTGTCTGTCTGCAGGCTCAATTTACAGAGTCTTGCGCAACCGGTTACGCTTATTAGCGCTACCGGTTACGCTTCTCCGCATAGCAAAAATTTAAAAAACGTTGATTTCATTTTTATCACTAATCTTAAGTCATTAGGAGCGTCTTGAGGGGTATTTTTGTCCACTAATTTCTATATTTTTTACCCTAATATGTTTTCTAATGAGCCTACATATAAATAGAGTCCTTAATCTCATTCTAAACATATTGGTTTGCAAGAACTTCAACCCTAAAGCCTTGTGACCGATTTTGTGGCTGCTCCTCCTAGAGATTGATCTTCAAGAGTCCTCTTGTTGGTTTGATTGTTTCTCTTCCTCTCTTGCTTCTCTCTCAATTTCTTCTTGTTATTCATTTAAGATTATCTATATATATATAGATTTTCATATAAGAAGTTTTTGTTTGAGTTTTTGACTTTCAAATAGGTCTTGATCTAGGTTTCTAGTTTTTCCTTACTTGCAAGAGTTGTTGCTTGGGTTTTTCTCTTTACAAAATTGAAGAGATGTTTGTGAATCATTTTGGTTGATTCCTTGGTTCTTTTTTATCTCCAAGAAAAACTAAAGTTTGTAGGTGATTTGATTACCTAGGGTATTTTCTCAAAGCCTTGTGCTTTGATCCTTAGAACATCATAGTTTCAGAGATTTCACCTATTGATTTCAATCTCTTGTAGGGTTTGTGTTGTGCACAATTGTGCTTGATGCTATTTCCATTGAGATTGTTTTTGTTGGAAGTTTTGGGAAATTCTTTCTCCTTGGGTATACTTACCTTAATTCTAACATAATCATTGGGTTGATTTTCACTTGAACATTCCTTTAGGAATTTGTTCCTCAGGCTAAATTACCTTGAATCATCCTTTCATTGTGCATTGGAGTTTGGCACCTACCATAGTGCTTATTTGTACTCCTTTGTTAGTCACTCCTCTAGACTTTGTGTCTAGTATTATCTTTGCAAATCTTGTCCCTTGTTCATTCTAGCACGCACGTGCTTGGTATTGTTGGCGCCTTGTCTACATTGGCCGAAGCACTTCGGAGCCGATCGAGAGTCGGGAATCAGATGGTTAGTGTGGATTAGCTGGAGGATAGCAGAAGGGGCTCGGGGAGCTTTGGATAGGAGTTAGATGGGCTTAGTGGCTAAGTTCGGTAACTTTGTATCCTAAACCTTTGTTATTTCTAGTCAAACCGTAGACTAGGGCAGTGGTTTTTCTGCATAGGGATCGATTGATGCCTATGTAGTTTTCCACTATATATCTGTTATTGTGCCACTGATTGACTCTTTACCCTACTCTCTCACTTGCACCTGTGTTTGTGTTTCACACATAATTTGCACCTGTGATTGTTTTGTTTTCTTCTTTCTTGCTTCCACTTGCGCATATAAAGCAATCATTTAACAAGTTGTGCCATATTATAATTATTCATAAGTAATCAAGTTAATAAATTTGCAAACTTATCTAACGAGAATTCATAAATATTTTTATTGGCCAACTTATTCACCCCCCTCTAGGTATTGGCCTAACGTTGCATTGCATTTTCAATAACAATACACCAGAATAGAATATATACAAACATCTCTCTGAAAATATAAAACAAGTCTTTAATTTACGAAACTTCAAAACCATACATATTACAATACAAAAATCAGTCTCGGAGCAAAACTAAAACAGACTAAACGAAACTACAACTTATTTTTTCCTTAGTCTCCAATATCTACACGGAACTACTAGTACTAAAATGGCTCCTCCTCCCCTGAAAAACAATAAATTTTATAAGCTAATGCTCGTGTGAGTGACGTAGCACAGAATTATAGTTTTTTCCATGGATATGAATAAAAGATAAAATGGTGCATTAATTCCAAAACCAAAACTGAGATCACATGATGGTTATAAAATCATAACGGAACCATAAACATATGCCATATCCACAAACACCATGCTGATATCATAACATAGCAGAGAAAATACCGACATTATAATAGTATCAAAGTCATAATCACAACATAGTCGGTAACCATAGCATAAACGTATCATAATCATGCCTATAATCAAACCAGTATGGATATTTGGGTTTATGTTTTCTTAAAACTCTTATTTAACTTCCAAATCTTATTCCTAAAATCGTTCTCTTATTTTAATGTCATAATAGGCCATATATGAAACTTATAATTGTAATATATCATGTTGGGCGTCCGAGTGGATTAGCTAGATGTCTGACGCTTAATCCATTTCTTGTGTCTTATAGCAGTACGCTAGTCGATTGTATCTCTCTAGCTAATAGGGCATTATCGCTAGTCAATTATAAACCCTAGTGTAGGGCCTTATAACCAAATCTCCACTTGATCAGGACTGCTTCATAAATGGACTTTATATAGATTCGCAATAATTTCATAGCCATGTATTACTTTAAAATTTTTATATAAAAATCACACATAAGACATGGATATTTTGGAAACATACCAAAATTTTTTGTATTTAAGTGCAATGTCACTCTCTTTGGCCGTGGGGCATAGTAGAGGGTCCTGAAAATCAAAATACAAATATATAATTACTTAAGAAGACTTTTAAACAAACCCTCCCTAAGTTGTTTACTTGTTAATTCATAAAGTCTATTTTTATTTTCTATAATCTTGAGTTTATGCCTAATTGGGATTTCCTTATATTTCCTTACACTTTTCCTCCTTTGCAGTATCTCAAATTTTAGAGCTTGCAGGCGAGGTCAATAGCACCACCAATATAACGGATAGTATGCCAGTGTTGTATACCAATGGTGGACAGAAAACCCAAGTTCAGGTTTTTGGCTCGAGGGCTTCGAATTTGGACCCCAAAACCTGTTTTTAGAGGAATTAATGGTCACTATCATCATATATAACTTAAAAACTATCCTAAAACAAATTAAAATGACCTAAAAACATATTTAATTCGATTAAATAAAAATTTGGTAAATTATTCCTAAACTTCGATTTTATACCGATTTCTAAGTTTTAATACGCTCCTAATATATCAATCGGATCGTTGCGACATTGTTACCTTAGTTTCGGCATCGATTTGCTCATCAATGACCTTGATTCTCCGACCGATCTCTTCTTTCCTTTTCTCTCTTTCCTCGTCTCTCCCTTCTTTTTTTCTTTGTATTTTTTTTGAAATTTTCTAATTTTTCTTTAGTTTTAATTAAGGTAATAATAGTTTTATTACTAAATTTTAAAATATTTTGGTCTACACTATGGTGTGAGAAGGTGAACCATAGTTGTGGTGGTCCTTAGGTCTTTTTATGTATTTAGATTCTATAATTCATTCTACCTTTCTAAAATTTCTAAAATTTTATCCTTATTCCCAAAAATTCCTAAACTCTTCCATTAACTTTCATTCAATCCTATGAATCCCTAATATATTTTTAATACTTAATTCTCCTCTTTTAGTTTCTAAATTAATTGTTTAACAATCAAAAATATAATTATAATGATATAGGAAATGCACAACATTATATAAACTTTGCACCAAAATTCGAATCACCCTTGAACAAGTGCCTCAAGTGTTTCAATGCATTTTGCATAAGGTAAAAAGTACACAATCCATGAGTAACATCGGGCATCATAATAGAAATAGCGTTAGCAATTGCGGCATCTTGGTCTGTAAATATAGAAGCGGGGTTTTCTCCCTCCATTGCATCCAAGAAAGTCTCAAATAATCATGTAAAATATTCTATAGTTTCATTGTATAATAGTGCAACACCCAAGGTGTCAATCCATAAGGCATCCAATAAAGTGACGTAGAGTCCACTAATATGGTACAAAGGTACAGAAAATACAAAAATGTGGAAGAATAAGAAATACAACAACTAACTACAACATCTACAAAAGTAGACAGAACTAAAAGTGAAGAGGAGTGACAACCTCAATAGAAAATCCAGTAGCTACTTTGAGATCTTTGATCGACAAGTCCTCCTATCCCTGCATATAGAAGACTGTGGGAAAGGGGAAATGGGTCTGAACTATCCACACACTTAGTAGGAAACCACTAACTACTAACAGGTATGCACACGGTAGGTGTGTGCCAAGTGTCCACATGCAAATGTGTTGAAAGCAGAAAAAGGAACAGGACTAGGGAACCATTTCAGTTTGTTGCGAGACTTATATGGGAACTTATATTTCCCCCTTTGGCCAAAGACTTGTTCCTAGATGTTAATCCATCAGTGATCATTAGGGCTTCCGTGACTTACGGGAACACGTATCTCCCACTTAACACTTGTAAGGATGATCAAAATCACCTTGGGCACTAAATACCCATATACATCATTATATATTCATCACTTTGATTTCATGTAATTTGATAATTAAGAGTGAAAGATTCAAGATTGAATGTAGGTATCCCTCGTAGAATACATTCCCATATTTGACATTCATTGCATGTATTGAGTTTATTCTTTAGTTCATCAAATTACAACTCGACCTTGACTATATCAAGGGAGACCATCATTCTTTCCAATGCCTTCCATCTTGAGGATATCAAGGAAGGCCACATCAATTAATACAACGTAAAGGGGACACTTGCTTTACCATAACTCACCCATCGATTTCCATTTTGATTCAAAGACCTACTTAGGAGTTTTTCGCTAACTACAAGTGGCGATAAGTTGTCGGGAACTCCTAGATCCTAAAATGACTCCAAGATGACTCGACAAATTCCCAACTCAGGTATTTCGTCTACTTGAGTATTTTATCGAACACATGGTAGCCATTGGACTCCCAAGGCCACCCAAGGACTCTTCAAGTTCATCAATATACCCATAACACCCAAACAAGAATTTTATCGAGCACTTGGTCTTTATAAATTTGAAGTCCAAGGATATGACCTCATAGACTCATACAAGCTCAAGACAAGGGTTCCACCCTCTCCAAGTCACCTCATACGAACCCTAACCATCAAATACTCTATGGATTGAAAGGGATTAGGGACAAGAGAACCAACATCCACACACATACACATACAAGTTAAGAGAGAGATATTTACCCACCGAAAGATACAAAACTCAAAATCCCTAGATGAGGGATTCTTCACAAGTCCACGAACTGAGTACATCAATGGATAGAGCTTGATGAGCTTTACGATATTAATGCTTGAGATTTTCTGAGATTCCCAATCGATTGGCTAGGGTTTTAGAGAGAATGGAGAGAGAAATATGAAGATACAAGAGTGAGGAGGAAGAGAGAGAGTGTTCTGGGTAAAAATGAGGGTTTTCCCCTCATATAGGTGTACTTATATCGCAAACAAAAGACCAAAATGTCCCTCATTAAAATTCCTGAACAATAAATTTTTAACTCTTGTATTACCGGTAATATACAGCCGTATTACCGGGAATACAAGTCTCTGGACTTCTGTACAAAAGCATCAACCTCACACATTTTCGGGAATAGGGCCATGCATTTCCGGTAATGTGGGCCTCTATTCCCTCTTCTCCTCTATTCCTGCAGCCATCTTCCGGTAGATGGGGATTGCCCTCCTCTTATCCCGCAATCCTCTCCTGCATTCCTCTTCCCCTTCTCACGGTAATTCGGGACTCTGGTTCCTCTCCTCTCCTCCTTCTCTTCCTCTCCCACTATACTATTCTTCTATTTTCGGTAAAGGGAGGCCAAACCTCCTCTTATGTCGGAAGTCCAGCCCTACCCTGCCCTTCTTCTCCCGCAATCTTTCCTTCTCTTTTCGGTAATACAGGCTATCCCTCCCTCATCTTCCAGAAATTGGGGAAATGCAAGAGGGGATGGGCCATGGGATCGTCTTTTGGTCCTAGATTCTTCGTCCGAACTCTGATTGACGCAATTTAAGTTGTATTGGATTCACAATTAAATTCTCTACAACTTTAAAGGATCAAACATATCATCAATCGAGTGGAGATTTTGAGATTACAATCAATTAAGGTCAATGAAATAGAATTTAAGGATTTTAAATTCGATTTATAAATTTCTGAACCATTACAATGCATGCTTAATTATGACTCTTATGAGACATATGTGAAAACATGAATGATTGATTTACTTGAATTTGGTATTGATGCATGCTTAATTGTGATTCTTGTGAGACATATGTCAAGTATGAATGATTGATTAATTGGACTTTTAGTTGTATCTTGTATGAAGGCATGTTTACATGTTTACGTGATTCATTTTGATATAGCATTCATGAGAACATGCTAGATAACTTATTTATCAAATCGTATAGATATCATGTGAACATGAAGGACAAATGAAAAGTATATCTAAAAGTGGTAAATAATGTAAAGTGAAATGACTCCGACAAACTTTTGATAAGTTAAGAGGCCAAGTGTGGGGCAATGTGAATAAATAAAGTGAAATGTGATATACTCTGGCATGCTTTCCCATAAGTAGTGAGGCCAAGTGTGGAGTATTACTCTGGCATGCTTTCCTATAAGCTGTAAGGCTAAGTGTGGAGTGTACCTCGGCATGCTTTTAAAAGCAGTGAGGCCAAGTGTGGAGTTATGGGCTTGATTGGTTCTCCCTTAGCAAGTGATGTCCTTGCTTGATGGATTTGGTACCATTGGAAAATAAAAATTGACATGTCAAATAAATTAAAAAGAAATATGTACTTCGGGTACGAGGTTGTGTAATATTCTAGAGACATATATCATTATGTGCTTCGTCGTTAATTATTTTACCTGAGATTGAGGTGAGACACAACCCCTTTTAACTTCTATTGTTACATGTTAGTTTTATATGTTGATTTGCATATATTGATTGTTGTATCTGACACTCCTTGATATTCTTTGTTGTCTTGATTGTTTTGGCAATCTATATAAAGGTCGGGATGCTTAGTGGGTTACACTCCAAGCCAAGTCATCATGCTTTGTGGTTAGAGAGATGGTTGATGTCACTCCTTGTAGGAGTTCTTTTCCGTTTGACATGTCTAGTAGTTGGTAGTTGGTTTTGAGATCTCTCTTTTGTCAGTTGTGAGACTTTATTTCATCTCTTATGGATTTTGGTTAGACATAGTTTATTGGTCATTGTGGTACTACTCTTTTGGTATGTTGGAGTTTATTTTTGAGATTTTATTTAGTTCTTCCGTTGTTTTATTTAGTTGATAGTGTGAGATTGCAATCCATTTAGATCTTTTGTGTTCTTTGATGCTATGTTTTAGTCACGATTCTGCAGCCAGACTACCTTATATGTTGTATTCCAAAACGGGTCATGACAGCTTGGTATCAGAGCTCTAAGTTGTTAGATTCTGGAGTAAGAGTGTTTGTGGTTCAATCAATCTTGAGGTGAGAGTTAGGATGTGGGTGGTTGTGTATATATTCCGGGATTATTGTGTGTATTACTTTGACACCCAGGCAACTACCTCGAAATCCAATTTGAAAAGTGCCTGATCAACGTATTTTCAAATAGGAAGTCATGGAAAGTTAAATGAAAAAACATGATATGTCAGAATATCGAGTCTAGGTTAGTTTGAGGGGTTAGTGGGTTATATATGATAGGTGTGTATAATAGTGGTTTT
>NMUG010000419.1:0-22725 GCA_002855965.1 Monotropa hypopitys | reverse complement strand
TAGGTATTTTTATCTACTATTTTCTGGTATTCAGATATTTTATATCGAATCTGAGTATTCTGAGTAATCTGAATCATAATTCAGTGGAATGATTACAACAGTGAGTGGATATTTTGGGGTTGTTATTTGAAATTCAGAAATGGTATATCAGTGGTTGTCAGATTTTGGGATTTCTATTATCTATATTGGCAGAATTATATATTATACAAGATGGATGAAATCAGAGATTATTTATTCTCTAGCAGATTAATAAATCAGTATGGAGTTGCAGATGTGATATATTTCTGATATGGTGTTGTACGCCGGGATTGTTGGATATTTATTTGTTGAGAAGATATTTGTAGAGTTCTGATGCTGAGTTTCTGAGTTCAGCACAGTAAGTAGAAATAGTATTTGGAAAATCTGGGAAAGAGAAATTTGGGGATGAAATTTGGGAATCAGTTTGGGAATGTGATTTGTGATCCGGCTTAAGAAATAAAGATCTGATTCAGATGTCAGTTTGGAACGTGGATGTTCAGTTTCAGGAAAAGAGCAGTAACAGTTCAGTAGCATTGAGATGTGCGCGTGAACATGATATTGTGGCAGAGTGGGATCCGTTAGGTTGGAGGTTCCGCGGGTCCAGGTATTCTAAATTTCGGGGACGAAATTTTCTAAGTGGGGGAGAATTGTAATACCCGGCTTAGAAAAGTACGTCATTAATTTAATTAAATGTTCATTAGAATTACTTATATGCAAATGTGGTTTAGAGGAACATAGATGGTGTTAAAAATATAATGTATAAGAAAACTTCTTGAATTAGGGTTGGTATGAACGGTAGAGGAAAAATCATAAAAGAGTTAGAAAATTTTTGGAGTTTAAAAAATGATAGTCCCTGGAATTTGGCCCAAGAGTTGATTTCGTTGGAGGCGCAACCGGTAGCGCCATATGAGGGCGCAACCGGTAGCGCATGTATGGATCAGCAGTGTTGGGTTGTTGTTTTGTTAAGCGGTGAAATTTTGGCATATGTGTTTAATCAATTTTGGAAGACGTATACTCAGCATCAATTTCATTTGGTACTCATATTCAGTCGAGAGAAAGAGGAACCGAGAGAGTGTAGAGAGAGAACGAAGAGGGAGGAGAAAAGGGATTCCGATTTTGAAGAAATTAAGGGAATCAAGGCTAAGAAATTGAAATTAAACGGTAAGGAAACTCATATTCTGTTGTAGTTCGGTCTTAATTTGATCCTTGAAGTGAGTTCTTCCCTGTTTTGTTGGGGTTCCTCACGAATTTCATTTTTTGTATCGATTTTGAAGTGGGTTTGTGTGATGAATGAATTTTGGGTTAAATTGAATGCTTAAACTTGTATTTCTTAAGTTATAGATGAAGTTATGAGAGTTCAGTAGTTATTTTCCCTGATTTTTGGAGGTTCGGAACATCTGTTGTGATTTTAGAGTTTTGGAACGAAGATGAACAGTAGAATGGAATTCTGGGTTTTCGTTTTACAGTAGGCGCAACCGGTTGCGCCTAGATGTGGGCAACCGGTAGCCCATGTTTCAGTACTTTTGTGCAGAGAGGTTTTAAACAGTTGCATAACCGGTTGGGGTAGCGTATCTTAGAGTAACCGGTTGCGGTTGAGGGAGCGCAACCGGTAGCGTGATTTGTGGGAACCGGTTGCGGGTTAAGTGCAGATTTCTGGCAGAATGTTTGAAACTTGGAATTTAAGATTTAAATATGTTGGAAATCAGTAATATGTGGAAAAGAATGATAAAAGAATGTTATTAAATATAAATAATAACATAAAGATGTGTGTGAGATGTAATAAAATATTTTATGCGTTTCGGTTGTTTAATTACGCATTTCCATTTATTGTTCAAGCTTTGTTATATCGGATATTGATGATTTTTTGCTTGAACAGGTGAAAGACTAGTTGGGATTTAGCCCACTAGAGGGTATTGCAGAGCTGGCAGATGTGGTAATGATTGTAAATCCACTGTGAGTATGTTAAATACATTGTTATTTAAATGCAATATCTGAAATGCATGTGTAATGTGGAGAATGTGTGTGGGCGGACGCGCCAAGAGTACCAACTACGGTCGCTCTCAGATATCATATGCATAGTGTTTCTGTCTGCATATGTGGTGTGGAATGTTTACCGTGATTTCTACTTGTTTTTAAGTTTCAATGTATCTTACATACTCTGTGTTGGCCACTTGGTAAACACAGGTTCTGGAGGAGATGCTAGAGAGTTGATGTGGTTCCTTGGTCCACTACTGGTTCAGGAGTAGAGTCTGCCTTTGAGGATGTAGTTAGACTCACACGTGAATAGATGCGTACATCAATCACAATGTACGTTGATCAGGGCTAGTGTAGTTGTTTTTAATTCAGTTTAAGCATGTTGTAATAATTTAATTACAGTTGTTGTTTATTTCCACTGCAGTAGTTTATTTCTGTATAATAAACTGTTAGTTTAGATTTCTTTTCTGTTATAGAAATCTTTGTTAAGCATGATTGAATTGGAGAATAGAGTTAAATTCCCTTAAGGAGGATTAAATTGTGGTAATCATGCTTGTAGGTCGCAGGCCCGCCTGTTTACGTCCTGTTTTAGTTGAGTATTCGGGGTGGGGTGTGACAGTACGGGATAAAGGGATTGCTTGTTTGAGGTCGAACTCTCTCCAACCTGGGGAGGAGGATGTAGGTCGCCTAGCTGATAGGTCTGCAAAGGAAGCCACACTGAGTTGCAAAGGTATAGACCCCTTCCCGCATTGGAATATTGGGCCACTAATAGTGCAAACACCCTCTTCCTAGCTCTATACACAGTTGAGGACAAGTTTAGAGAAATGACTACCCATATGAGTATCAGGGATTACGGGAATCATGAACTGCATCTCGGGAAGTGGAAAAACATTATCCCTGAGCTCCCACCCTTAGCTCGGCACAGTCCACCATCTCTCTACTCAGCATCTAGTAATAGTAAAAATAGAAGATATTAGCCCACATGGTCTTTGATCGTGTCTGGGCACATTTGAGAAGCAACCAGCTACGCCAACATCACCACACCCTCAAAACATCCATTTTTAGCCTTGGCCGAGCTGGCGAAGAGACAGTCCATCCTTTTATTCCCTAGTGCGGCCAAACCTCTTCTCCAACAAATGATTCCTTGATCGTACTCGTCTGAAGGAGACGATCACTTCCGAATGGCTGGTGGGTTGAAAGACTTTATTCCCGTTCTATAATATACAGCTCGGCAAGGCAGGTAGTTCTCTGCTCGGCAAAAGACTAATCCAGTTCAACACAGGCAACTTGGGAACTTTTTCCCTTATCTCTTTTTCTGGCCCCAGTGTGTTTTTAGTATTTTGTCATTTTTCTTATTTATTTTTTACCCGCCGTGTGTAGGGTTTCTTTTTATTTTCCCTTTTGGGCCTAACTGTCCATGCGGCCTAGAAATGTACTTAGGGTTTCTTTCCTCATTAGGGTTTTCTTGTATGCCTATATATAGACAGTGATATAACTGGTGTTAAACTTTTGATTGAGATATAGAAAAAATGACAGCGTTTGCTCGTCTCCCCCATTCCCGATTGGTATTCTTAGGAATCAACAATTGTGATTGAAGCCTTGAATCTGGGCATTCATGCGCAAATCAACAGATTGAAGAGCCTTTATACTAGCCATTCTTGTGAGAATCAACAGGTTAGAGAAGACAATCAACTTTAGTATTCTTCAGAATCAACGAAGGCATTCTGTTTATCCATTTCTATTCTATTTTTAATGTTCATCCAGGTTCCTCTCGATTTATTCTTTTGTTCTATTTCCGCTGCGTTGAGTGAAGGCTGCAAGTGGGTTCCATCAATAACCCACACTGCATCAATTAATAGCTAAGGTGGTTCGAGGTTAGGTGTTAATTCCTCGTAAAAATCTTAGAAATGTTTTCAGTGGTGTTCTTTATGTTTTTCGGTGTCGAGGTTGATGGGGAAGTGTTTGAGTTTGGAAGGTGGTGTAACAAATTGGTGAGGTTTGGAGGTGTTTCGAGTAGGCTCGTCTGGACGTGTGAATATAGGGTTGTCTGGTTTGTTCAGGAGTTGTTTGTTCGGACCATGGTGTTCGGTCGTCTAGATGAAGTTGGTTGTCGGGACAAGGGATGGTCTCATCCGGATGACGGTGGCGCTTTTGTACGGAAAATTAAGGACAACTCAGTCTTTTCATCCCCAATCCATTCTTAAACTTCCTTAATCATATATTAGAGCTAATACACTATTTTGGTCTCCATTACACCCGTTTGTTCCATGAGAGAGAGAGAGAGAAGGAAAAGAGGGAGATTCACTCGATTCCTTGGCGAATCGGAGTCCCAGAAGCAATCCGAGACTAGTTTTGGGATTCTCGAAGTCTAGAGATCATCTTACAAGATATATTTTCTTCATTCTTGTAATTTTGTTGTTGGGGAATTCTTAGATATCGTTTTAAATAGGTCATGCATGGAGGAATCATCTTGATATTTCTGTAATAGACGTTGTTGGGAGTCTTTGTTCATATAAAGATAGAAGATTGATGATGATTTAAGTTCAAGATATAGGATTGCGTACATCCCTAGGAGAGATTATTATTGAGTGTCTTTGTATTGTCTCAGTGGTGAGAATTTCACTTGCGGGTCTTGTATCATGAGTGTATCAAGTTGTGAAATCATGTGATCATGTAAAATTTGGAGATCATGTCTGGTGGGTAGTTTATTTGTGGGTGTGTATAGATTTTACTTGGGCAAGTAAGAATTTTAGTAATGTCGTGAGATTCGTTAATTTTAGGATTTGCAAATGCATGTGAGTCTGGAGTAGTGAGTTGGGGTATGTGGCAGAGTATTTGTTAGATTTCTTGATGTGCTATTGTTGTACTGATTGTGTTTTTTTATGTTGGTACAGGTAATTGAGATCGAGATTTCCAATGTTCTGCGGAGATAGTATCATCGCCGTTCCTTCGGTAATTCGGTGAGTTTGATAGATATGATGTTAGTGTTATATATATGCAGATTTAGATGAAATTCCTTAAGAAATGAATATACATTAAGGAATTATGCATGATTTATCCTATGATGGAACTTAATAAACTTAAGGATGAATATATGTGTGTGCATTGTCATTGGTGTAAAGTAATGGAAATGCTGAAATAACTCAAATAGTAAAGGACTTGATTGTGTGTAAGTCATTGGTGTGAGTTATGACATAAATATATGTAGGGGTCATTTGCATAATGTGATGCATGTTTATTTATGACGAGGCATGAATCCAACCATTCATAAGTTGTATTTGATTTGCATAATCATAATATGCATGGAGGTTGTGTGGAGAGTCATATGAGAATGGCAAGTGAAATGTGGAACGAGTAGTGGTTACTCACAAAGTTGGGCTTTGCCATTTATATTAAAGAGCTGGTCATAATGCCAACGTGTCATAAAGAGCTGGGTGTAATGCCAATGTGTTGTAAAGAGCTGGGCGTATTGCCAAAACATTTTTAAAAGCTGTGCTAAATGCCAATTATTTTTAAAAGCTGGGTAGGGTGCCATTTGATGTCAGAGCTAGGCATGATTGCCATTGTATGCATAGCGATGGGCAAGTAAGTCATCTTTATGAAGCTATGCGGGTGTTGAGATGTGAAAAATGTTAAGATGAGGAAATGCATACGAATTTGAAAACAGTACAAGTGTAATGAAACAAAAAAATATAAAATAAAGCGTGAATAAGTAAAATGTTGATTTGTACTTTGTTACATGTTCATGGAAGTGTGGATAAGCCCATAAAGGGCTATTTGTGTATGCATTTATTTGTATAGCATTGGGAAGTGTTTTGTTCATGCATATGTGTGTTAGTGTGCATGAAAGGGGTAAAGTAGTGTTTCTAAATAGAAAGTGATAAATGTAAGGGTATGAATATATGTATAGTGGAATGAGTAAATTGTGTAAGACTCTAAGGCATGAATTAAAAGGGGTGATCAATAAGGTAACGTGATTTGTGTTATAGCATAGAAACCCTTTACATTTAATAATGGGAATTGAATTAATAACTATTTTGTAATCATAGAATTGAATGAAGAAGGATTATAGAATCATGCCTTTATTCTTGTAAGTCCATGTTGATGGTGTCATTGATCCTTTGAGTACTTGTAGTTGATGTTTTTATTTATCATATGTATCCCTTGTTACAGTGTTTTGAGCCTTTAGGATGTCATTCATCGGTTATTTTTGGCATACTTATCTGTATGAGGGTAGTTGTACTTCAAATTTATATTTTGTTGTTGGAGTTATTGTTAGTGTTGGGGGTCAAACCAAGTGAGAGGTCATAGTCATGAACTCCTCCGCGAGGACCAGATCACAACACAGAGGATGTGTGACCGAGCAAAGGAAGGGCCGACAAAGGGGGCTCCCCGGGGCTCACTTCAGCACGGAAGGTTCACTGCCCGGGGACAGCTCTCTGTCGATGACTCCCAAAATGCCAAAGGGTGGTCCTTCAGCCAAACAAGACATCAGCCTCGACTGCAGGAAAGATTCCCTTGGAAGACAGCATACCAGATTCTCCATATATGGCAGACACATGCCTGACAGAGGAGTTAGCTCTTCGAAATTTCCGTTGCATGTCAGATAACCTTTTTATCTTTTTTGTTGCCCGATGCTGTCAAACGGTGCCACCTGACATTGTCGGAGGCCAACCGGTCGGCCTGCCACCCATACGCATAGAAGGGACAGGTGCACTGTCCAATGGTGTGGGGTGAAGGTCTACTCGCATTGAAGCATGTGCTGCACACTCACTGATGATCATAAATATAGAGGAGAACATTCAATGCTTGAGGTATATTTTTTCTCCTAGAGCCAAAACTATGTCCATTTGCTTTCTCTCTCTCTCTAAAGCCCTTTGATAACTTAATCATCAGAGGGTTCACCGGCAACATTTTTGATAGCCTAACGTTTCCTTCTTTTACATACAGTTCATTCCAGCACCACCACCTACAGTTTGGATCTACCGGTTGAAAGGCTTACCCTCCAACAATTGGCGACTCTACTAGGGAACCTTATAAACTCTCCAAATACTCTTGCTTTTCTGTTCTAACCTCAAAATGAACTCCAAGAACCAGAACAACTCTAAGGGAAACGCTTCTGATGTCCGAAGGGCCAAGGGGAAAGAGGTTGCTAGGGAGGAAGACTCTGATGTCTGCACTCCCGGATAGACTCTTTCCGAAGATGCCAGCTACCACACCAATCCTTTCCCTAATCCTCTGGCGAAGCTAACTATGAGGTAGTACATTTGCAAGTTGGAGGGTGATTTGGGGAGGAGGGATGACCAGATTGATGCCTATCTACGTGAGATGATTCACCTAAGGGAGGCCACCAAGAAGAAAAAGGCAATCCCTGTCCCCAGTCATGCCGAAGAAAATGAGCCAGAGCACCAAGTACCTTCCCAGAGCAGAAGCAGGTTTGGCAGGGAAAGACCTTCGGTCCTGAACAGTCTGGGAAGAAGGGAGAATGAGATCCCTACCCGGAGGGGTGGTAATGGGGACTGTCACGTTAGACGACGCCTTTCACCCATTCGGCACATGGATGAGCATTCGACAGAAGTCGAAGGACAACAGTCTTTGATCACCTCGGTTCTAATGTGGTAGCGCTGGCTGACAAACCCCGCTCAAGGGTGGGCCGAGAGTCGTCACCATCAAGAGGTCAACGGCGCAGTGGCTACGCAGATAGCCAGGGTCTTTAGTCGGAACATGAGGTCACCTAGAGACGAGGGAGAGAAGTCCGACCGGAGCGGACTAATGAGCAGCACCGGCGGGAGAGGATACCCTGCTCCCTATTTTCACCAGAGATTGAGGCTATGAGGCCTCCGACAGGCTTCTCAGATCCCAAGTTCAACAAGTAGGATCTCAAGATGGATTCCTACACACACATCGTCCATTTTCGGCAGATGATGTACCTCTATTCAGGGGAGGATGCCCTGATGTGTATGCTTTTTCCTTCCAGTCTAGGAGAGGTTGGCATGTTATAGTTTGACCAACTTTTAGCAGGATCTATTTCCTCATGGAAAGATCTATCCATGACCTTCTTGGCTCATTTTATCACCAGTTTTAGGGTGAAAAAAGAGGTTGATCCCATCCTCGGCCTTCGGCGAGCGAGGTCAGAATCTCTGTGCCAATACGCAGCCCAGTATTGGGACCTCTACAATGAAATTGAAGACTGTGATCAAAAAATCGCAGTGACATCTTTCAAGCTCGGTCTGGACCACTCCAGCCGAGAATTCAAAGACTTGATGTTATTCTCTCCGTCCATAATGAATGAGCTCATGGCCAGGATTGAGCTCCGTGCCAAACTTGAGGAGGCCAAAGAGGAGAGAAGCGAGGCCGAGCAGTGCTTCGGCCACAGTTCAACCAACAATAGATCAGTCAGGAAGAAAGAGACCAACACTCTTTAGACGGGGGGAGCCTCGAACGTACAAGTCATACGAGTTTGTAGCTCACATCACTGTGTTCAAAGAGCAAACCTTCATGTTCCTTTGCAAAATCGAAAATAAGTCGTTCTTCAGGTGGCCAGAGAAGCGGATGGGGACCCTCAGAAAGGGTAATGACAAATTTAGGTGCTCTTATCACAGGGAGAAGGGCCACATGACAACAAATTTCAGAGCCTACAAGGACTTCCTCGAATAAATGGTCACTGCTGGCCATCTCGGAGAGTACATTGATACGGAGAAGATTATTGTCGTAGTGCCGAGGGAGGACCCAAAGCCTGCCTTGCGCATAATCAATGTCATCCATGGAATGGTGGATCATCGACGAGAGGAGCAGCTTCGATCATAGCTAGAGTAATTTGCAACAAAAGAAGTCCTTTCGGTGCAGCCGGTGCCGAAGAAGCGGAAGTTGGATTCTAGGTATTCCATTACATTTTCAGATAGAGACTCCGATATGGTGCAACACCCTTATGACGATGCTCTGGTCGTTACCCTGCAAATAGTTGAATGCCACGTCTGAAGGGTCCTCATCGACCTCGAAAGCTCAGCCAACGTCATATACTATTCCATATTTAAGAAAATGTGGTAGAAAGCTGAAGACCTACAACCGATCGATGTGCCACTAGTAGGATTCAATGTGGCCTCTGTGTGACCACTTGGCAAAATCCTTATCCCAGTGTCCATCAGCTCAGTCACAACTGAAGTGGAGTTCGTGGTGGTCGACGTCATGTCCCCTTACAATGCTATTCTGGGCCGAACCTGGGTCCACATCATCAATAGAGTGGCTTCCACATACCACCAGGTCATCAAGTTCATTGGTAGCCGAGGAATTGAAGAGATTCGAGGTGACCAAGTGTCGACAAAGCAGTACTATATCGCTGTTGTCAAAGGAAAGGTCACCTCCGAGCAGGTTCACTAGGTGGAGGTTCCGGACTAGCTAGTACTGGAGAATGTTAGTACGAATGCATCTACAAAATCAATTGAGGACCTTGTCACCATACCTCTGAGTACCGATGATCCGGAGTGCTTCTTTCTTATCGGCTCTCAGCTGGCCGACGTAGAGAAGGAGGACTTGATCAATCTCCTGAAGAGAAATGTGGAAGTATTCGCCTGGACACTCTATAAAATGGCAGGCATTGACCCTGATTTCATCAGCCATCACCTCAATGTCCGTACGGAGTGTCGACCTGTCGTTCAGAAAGCCAGA
Source organism: Monotropa hypopitys (assembly GCA_002855965.1). Taxonomy (NCBI): domain Eukaryota; kingdom Viridiplantae; phylum Streptophyta; class Magnoliopsida; order Ericales; family Ericaceae; genus Monotropa; species Monotropa hypopitys. Next base: position 13,068 of record NMUG010000419.1, on the reverse strand, counting down.
CGGTCAGTAGCTGCTTATGCCGACGTCGTTATAGAAGAGGTCGATTGGCTGGTCGAAGCCCAGGCAATTCGAGAAGTTCACTATCCCACCTAGTTAGCCAATACAGTGGTGGTTACAAAGAAGACCGACAAGTGGAGGGTCTGTGTAGATTACACAAACCTCAATGAAGCTTGCCCCAAAGACAGTTTTCTAGTCCCAAGGATAGATTAGCTAGTCGATTCAACGGCCGTACATCCCCGCATGAGTTTTATGGATGCCTACCGAGGGTATCATCATATTGCAATGTTCGGTCCGGACCAGGAGAAGACAACATTTGTCACCCCTGGGGTCTCTTCTACTACAAGGTCATGCCTTTCAGTCTCAAAAACACCAGAGCAACATACTAGAGGATGATCACAAAAATGTTCAACTCTCAGCTCAGCGACATATGGAGGCCTATATCGATGATATAATGGTCAAGAGCAAAGCCGAAGAGCATCACCTAACAGACCTCCAGAGCGTGTTCAACATCCTTAAGGAGCATAAACTTTGGCTCAATGCTTCAAAATGCGCCTTCAGTGTTAGCTCATGAAAGTTCCTGGGCTACCTGGTCACACACCGAGGCATTGATACCGACCCTTCCCAAGTCTAGGCCATCCAGAGGATAGAAGATCCAAGGACCCTGAAGAAAGTATAGAAGCTGGCAAGAATGGCAGTGGCTCTAAACTGATTTATTAGTCGGTCCTTAGATAAGTGCCGACCATTCTACGAAGTCCTCAAAAAGAACAGCCGACGACACTTCGAATGGACTGACCAATGTAGAGAATCCATCGGCTACCTCAGATCCTACCTCTCTTCAGTTCCCCTTCTTTCCAAACCAATGCAGGGGAAGGGCTATTCCTCTACCTAGCTGAAACTCCTCATGCCGTCAGCTCAGCCTTGGTTCGGCAAGAAGGGATTGAGAAACTTCCAGTCTACTTCTCAAGCAAACCTCTCATCAGTGCATAAACTAGGTACCTTCCCTTGGAAAAACTTCCCTATGCATTGGTTATTGCTTCCAGAAAACTTGCACCTTATTTCCAAGCACACACCATCATTGTCTTGACCGAATTTCCCATTCGGTTATTACTAAAATGCGCCGACCTATCTAGTCGAATAACCAAATGGGCTGTCGAGTTGGCCAATTTCAATATCCAGTTCTAACCAAGAACAACCATCAAGGGCCAGGTCCTGGCCGACTTCATTGCCGAATTTTTCCCTCGGCCCGAGGAGCCTCAGACTGAAGAAAATCATGCCGCTCAAACCCAGCCACAACAATTTTTGGATCAGTATTCTTGGAGGATGTTCATCGACGTCGCTTCAAATTGCTGAGGGAATGGGGCAGGAGTTGTCCTCATCACTCCTGAGGGGGTCACTCATGAACATTCTCTTCGGCTCAACTTTAGTGCTTCCAACAACGAAGCTGAATACGAAGCCCTTCTAGCCGGACTGAAAGCTACTGGGGAGCTGAGAATTTAGAATCTTATGGTCTACAAGGAATCTCAACTCGTAGTCAACCAGATCAATGGCGACTACGAGTGTCGAGACGAGCAGATGGGCTGCTACGTATGTAAAGCAAGGGAAAAGTTGGGGCTGTTCAAACAGATCCAAATCCAACAGGTCAACAGGGAGCAAAATGCTTATGCCGACGCTCTCGCAGGGATAGCCTCGGCAACAGAAGTTAAGGAGCAAAGGACGATCAGCATCTAGATCTTGGATCAACCAAGCAAGAAGCACTGAGGCAAGCAACAGTCTATTTTATCATCCAGGGTCCAAGTTGTATGGACCCCATCATTTCCTTTCTCAAGGATGGCTCACTACCAGAGGACAAGAGGGAGGCCCATCGAATAGTTCACAAGTCGACTCGGTTCTGACTGTGCCCAAAATTCAAACTTTACAGATGGTCATTCTCTAGGTCGTAGCTCCTCTGCGTGCACCCAACATTAGTGGAACGAGTATTGTAGGAGCTCTACTCCGGCAATTGCGGCGCTCATACATAGGGAAGATCAATTGCGCACAGAGCTATCTCTCAGGGCTATTGGTGGCCGAAGATGATGGAAGACGGGGAGGAGATCGTAAAGAAGTGTGATGCCTGCCAGAGGTTTTCCTCAATCATCAGACAACCCACTGAGGAACTCACTCCTTTAACCAGTCCATGGCCATTTGCTCAATGGGGCTTAGACATCGTCAGCAAGCTTCCTACGGTGCCAGGTGAGTTCAAATTCTTAATTACTGCTACGAACTATTTTTCCAAGTGGGTAGAGGCCTAATCTCTAGTCATCATAGAAGACAAGGACATAAAAAGATTTGCATGGAAGAATATTGTCTCTCGCTTCGGCATCTCATATGCCTTCATATTGTACAATGACACTCAATTTGTGGGGGATCTATTCACAAATTTCTATGTCGAACACAGAATCAAATTCTACAACTCAATGCCTCATTACCCCCAAGGCAACGGTCAGGCCGAAGCATCAAACAAGATAATCGGCAGCGGAATCAAGAGAAGACTCTAGGCAGTAAAAAACAGATGGGCCTAAGAACTTCCCGGTGTTTCATAGGCCTACCGAACAACTTTTCGGCGCTCCACAGGACAACCCCCGTTCTCACTAGCCTTCAACATGGAAGCAGTTATACCATCGGAAGTCGGGCTTCCAACTATCAGAACCGAAGCATTCGATAAAGCTACCAACAGTGCAACAATAGAGAAGGACCTAGATCTCGACGAAGAAAAGCGAGACTCAACTAGGATCAGACTAGCATCCTACCAATAAGGGGTGGCTAGGAACTTCTCATGAATGGTATGGCCTAGGGCCTTCAAAGTAGATGACCTCGTTTTGAAGAAAGTGGTCAGCAACAAAATGAAAAGCTCTGATGGCAAGCTCAGCCCCAATTGGAAAGGGTCGTACAGAGTGATCGTCTAGGCAGGGAGCAGGGCTTATCGACTCAAGGAACTGGACGACGTACCAATACCGAGGCCGTGGAATACCACCAACCTAAGAAGATATTATCACTAGTCAAAGATGTAATCTGGACTAGGGCCCTTACCCATCAATAAAATGGTTCCTCGCTAAATTTTTGCATATCAAGGATTTTGCTTATCTTTCGGTGGTACTGCCGAAGCATCAACAGTTGTTGTTCATCTACAAAACGTGCACACAGCTCTTCGGTGGAATTACCGAAGCAGCTTACAGTTGTCGTTCATTTACAAAACATGCGCACAGCTCTTTAGTGGAATTACCGAAGCAACTTAAAGTTACCGTTTATCTACAAAACGAGTACGCAGCTCTTCGATGGAATTGCCGAAGCAGCTTATAGTTGCTGTTTATCTACAAAATGTACAAGCATCTCTTTGGCGGTATTTCCAGAGCAGCTTCAATTGTCGTTTATCTATAAAATGTGCAAGTGTTCCTTCAGCGAAATTTCCAAAGCAACATACACGTATAACACTCGACATATCCTACCAAGCCAAGGACAAAGGTTTTGGTTCACAACAACTTTTCCTCGACTGGGATAAGAAAGATAGACATCAATAAAGCAGCAATCAGACAAAGTAGCCGAAGTCAAAAACTTAGTACAAATTCAAAGTTTTTTTTATAAAAGAGTAGAGGAACTGGTCATAGGTCGGCTCGGTCCATAAATTGAGAAAATAGACAAAAAGCAAAGGAAAAGTCCATCGGGCATTAGCAATGCCCGGATCGGTCATTGAAGGCTCGGCCCCAGAAGATGCCAGAGTAGTGGTCGGAACCAACCAAGCCGCACCAACGGTAGAAGCCATAGAAGGAATGACACTAATTGACTCAGCATCATCCTTCACTCCAGTCGATACCAGACCACAAATCGAGTCCTTTTGAAACAACATATCCTTTATATGGCTGACCTATCCGTGATATTATGCCTCGGCTTCATCAAAGCCTTTATTATAGAACTCGTCTTCAAGGCCAGCCATCTTCTTGTTTGCCCTAGCCACCTCAGCCTCCCCCTTCAGTTTGAAAATCTCGGCATCCTTGGCAGCAATATCAGCATCCCTGACAGCCATTTCGGCATCCTTGAACTCATGACTGACTTCAAGAGTCTTGGCCTTGTCGGTCAACTCAGTAGAGGAGCTCTTAGCCTCCTCGAGTGCCTTCTTTCTCTCTTCATTCTCTTTTCGGGCTGAGCGGGAGGAAACATAAAGATCAGTGATGCACCGCTCCACTCCTGCTCTGGAATCCATCATCTACAAGAAGCCAGAAAATTATCATATCAAGACCGAAGCCAAAGACAGAGTAAAAAAAAGCAGAAAATAAAGACAACTCACTTGGCCAGCATAGTATATCATTTTCCAGAAGCAAGTTTTGGTGCCGAGGGAGAGCTTCTCCATATCCTTCAATAAGGTAAAGGCCTGAAGCAGTGCCATCGCCACAGTAGGTCTCTCCCCTACCATGTCGGCCTCTATAGGCTCGTAGCCCTCAAACTGAAGCTTGGGCACCCACTTAGGCACCAGGGTTGTCTCCTCAACATCCACCACCTTCGAGGATCCGGCGGTGGAGGGCCCCAACATGGCTACCCTTTCTTCAGCATCAGCATCAGCAGCAAACTCCGAGGAAGATGTCACCTCTCCGGTCTGCCTGTCCTTCTTCTGGGCCCGGGCATCCTGTAGCTCTTTGGTAGTGGAGGGACTCTAGGCCGAACAACAGGCCTCTCCTTGGTAATAGACACAATGGGCTCAATGTCCACTAGGGTGGGGGCTGTAGCAAAGACCTTGGCAGCTATATCTGCCGCCTTTCTTCGGCCCATGTCCTCTTCCTGAGCTTCAGAGGGCAACTCGGCTGAAGGTTGCCACAAACCGAGAGTATGTGTGTACGAGGGAGTATACCCAAGCAAAGTTGGCACCGACCGGAGAGCGATAGAGAGCTCAGATACCCTCTTAACTTTGTCTCCGTTGGCAGCTAGCTTCAGGCCAGCGACGATGCCATTGTGTGCAAAAGAAAGTACAAGTTAGAAAAATTCACTAGATGGCCTAAGCAGAATTATAGACACAGAGCTTACCAGGGATGTCGTGCATAAATGGGACCCACCATGGTCCTATCAGCTGATCAAATGCACCAAAGACAATCATAACATTCTCGGCATACTTGTCATAGTCCGGCAGATCAGCGATTAGGCCAGTTTGATACGGCCTCCTATCTAAGTAGTACTTTCTCGACTTCTTGTTGAAGCTAGCAACCAAAAATATCGTCGAAGTGGAGTCAGTCCTTCTTGCCAAGGGTCTCGTTCAAACAGACAATGCCTATCAGGATTCGTAGAATATTGACTATCACTTGGGACGGTGTGAGGCGCATCTGACCGAAGAACTGGGTCAATATGGAGTGGAAGGGGAACCGAACACCGCCTTCTACCATGGCACAGATTGGCACATGAATGTGCGACGGACCCAGCTCTGTGTTGCCGATAGGGGCAAGGGTGATGTGCATATCGTTCGGTATCTCGAACTCCTCTCTGAACTCCTGGACATCAGACTCCATTGTCAGCAGTTGCCAAAATTTATCGGACCATCTCTTCGGTGCCATGATTGGATTTGAAAGAACACAAGCAGGGAGGTACCGTTCGTTAGTCTGGCACTAGCCTGAGCAGTTAAGCACAAGAATAGTCTACAGTTGGACACTCAACCATTAGCCAGCATAGGGAGACGGAGCCAAGTCAACGGGAAGGAGTTTTACCGGAATCCATAGAGCCAGGGTCCTATGGCATCCATAGAGGAATTGGGAGGCTAAATCCTATGGTCAAATGTCGCTAAATTGATAGAAAATCGAGGAAAATGAAGGTGTTCAAGATAAGAAACACATATCAGTACCTGGAACTAAGGATGGAAGGAGGAGAATCTGGGAAGAGCTTTGCCGGAAGTCATCTTGAGGGCTGCCGGAAATCGCCTTATGGTGGCCGGAAAATCGTCTGCTCTAGAGGAAGTTCAAACAAGAGGAAGGTAAAAACCCTAGGAAGGTATTTATAGTGAAGACCTTGGGCGGGAAATCGGATGACTGACCAACCAGTCCAGTCGGTAAAAGTAGAAGTAATGATTGATGCATTCATGGAAAATTGAGCTGACGTCGCCAAGTGACCTATACATGTGCATGTTGTCCAATCCACCTCAGAGCCGATTAATGATAGTGCGACATGTAGCCTCTTGTTCCATCATTTCAGGTGTGTGTTGGCCACTGGGGCCGCCACCTATTGATACGACTCCTTGGCAGATGCGTCATCAATGCAGAAGACGACACATTACCACAATTCAGAATGACGGTTGATAAAGTTGTCAGAGGTCCAAGTTCCCATGTAGCTCAAATGTCTGACACTCTCCCTCTTCAGCACCAGCATATCTCTACGGCTTCAAGTCAACCCCGCTTCAGCCAAAATGCCTTGGCCAAAGGGGTTGAGGGGCTATTGTTGGGGGCCAAACCAAGTGAGAGGCTGGAGTCACAAACTCCTCTATGAGGACCAGATCACAAGACAAAGGTTGTGTGATTGAGCAAAGGAAGGGCCGACGGAGGGGGCTCCCCAGGGCTCACTTCGGCGCAAAAGGTTCACTGCCCGGGGACAGCTCCCTACTAACGACTCCCAAAACACTGAAGTGTGCTCCTTCGGCCAGATAGGACATCAACATCGACTGTAGGAAAGATTTCCTTGGAAGACAGCATCCCAGATTCTCTGCACGTGGCAGACATACGCCTGATAGAAGAGTCAGCTTTTCGAGATTTCCATTGCATATCAGATCACCTTTTCAGCTTTTCTACCGCCCGATGCTGTCAGGCAGTGCCACCTGACATTGTCGGAGGCCGACCGTTCGTCCTGCCACCTATATGCATAGAAAGGACAGGTGCAATGTCCAATAGTGCGTGATGGAGGTCTACTCATGCCGAAGTGTGTGCTCCATACTCGCTGATGATCTTATATATAGAGGAGAGTATTCAATGCTTGAGGTATATTTTTTCTCCTAGAGCCAAAACCCTATACATTTGTTTTCTCTCTCTCTCTAAAACCCTTTGCTAACTTAATCATCAGAGGGTTCATCGGCGACATCTGCCGATAGCCTAACGATTCCTTCTTTTACAGACAGTTCATTCCAGCACCACCACCTACAGTGTGGATCCACCGATTGGAAGGCTTACCCCCCAACAGTTAGACATATGTATAACTGTTCATATTTAACATACTTATGGATTTCTTTGTGTTTTGTCTTTCTTTTATTTTCTTGGAAATCCAGATTGGAGGAGACTTGTTCTGGTCCACTATAGATATTTGGGTTGAGGGCTAAGCTTGTTGGGAGCTAGCAGAGGAGTTTGGCAGGTGGCATTCTGAGACTAGTTTTATTTCTAGCCCTTTGAGTTGTATTTGTTTTACTTGCTATTGTTGGTACATGTAGTTGGGAGACCATCTCTTTTGAGATGTATTTATGGTTATTAGATAGTCTTCCACTGTGGTATTATTTTCATTGGTGTTTTAGTTTGTTCTTGGATTTAAAAGAAAATAACCTTGGGAATTGTTTGGTCTATTTAGTATTTATGACTTGTAGTGTTCGGGGTTAAAAGAATTTGAGAATTTTTTGTAAGAGCAATTCTTTAATTACTTTAATTAAGGTTAGCTTGGTTTGGAATGTTATAGCTTGGTATTAGAGCTCTAGGTTAAAGATCTCGTATTTGGGATGAAATCGAGATGGTGTTGCACTTGAGGTGCGATTCATTGAGGTGATGTGATGAGTGGTGGTGATAGTTAGTAGTGGACCCTATGTGATTGTGTATGTAGAGGTTTTTGTTTGAGTCATGGTTGTGTGAGATAGTGTGCCTTGAGGTTATCGGGGCAAGTTGAGAGTTTTTGAGTGAAGTATGTGAAGGTCGAATGTGTTGGTCGTTTAGTGAGTCAAGTAATAAAAACGTGGGCGTCACTAATATTTGTTTGCTAATGGTTGTGTTTGTTTTGGTGGTATACATTGTGGTAACAGGTTGAGATCAAAAAAATTTAACAATCAATTTTCGTAAAGCAAATCATTATGGAAAATGTGGAGCAATTACTCACATCTTTGACTAGACTTGTAGAGGTACTAATGGGCAGGAATGTAGGTACCGATTTAATAGAAAACTTTTGGAGGTTAAATTCACCAGAATTTGGGGGATCAGTGATGCCTAGTGATTCAGAAAATTGGGATTAGAGGCATAGAGAGGACTTTTGAGGTCATGGATGTGAGTGATGAATGGAAAGTTAAGTTAGCATCGTACAACTTGGAAGAGGAGGCTCGAAATTAGTGGGAGGCCATTAAGCGACAACTGGCGACTTCAATGCTGGGAGTGGTGCCAACTGTGTATAGAGTGATTACTTGGGATATTTTTGTCGGGAGTTTTAACGATAATTTTTGTCTAGAAAGTTATAGATTTAATCAAGAGACAGTATTTACAAATTTGAGGTAGAGAGAGATGAGTGTGGCAGAGTATGAGGCAAAATTTGTGGAGTTGTCAAAATTTGCATTTGATATGGTAAATACCGATGAGAAAAAGTGTAGAAGATTTCGGATGGGTTTAGAGCATAATGTGGCATCTAGATTGATTGCATATCGAGAGAGGGATTATGCAGACTTGGTGGATATGGCTAGGATAATGAGAAAGAATATTAGTGAGACGATCGAATGTAGCCTCAGAATTCAAAGACATAGACATGAGTTTCCGGACTATAAAAAGTCAAGTGTTGGTAATGCAAATAGAGGCGTGGAACAAAAGGTGAAGAGTACTAATGAAAAAAGTTGGAACAAATTTTGTGGTAAGAGAAAGGAGAAAGATGTAAGTCATCAATCAACGGTTAATAATCAGAGAGTGGCTTGGCATTATTTTAGATGCGGGTTAGGAAATCATAAGGTAAGGGATTGTCCCAATAATGTGAGAGATATTGTATGCTTTAGTTGCAACGAGAAGGGGCACATAGCGCCTCAATGTCCTAGACGTCGGGGAATGATTGAGGAAGCGGTGGGAGGAGTGCTGGCCAGAAATGAAAAAGGAAAGAATGTTGCTTTAGGTTCTGAAAGGAATTTTGTTTTGGCATCGTTGGAAATGCATGAATGACAAAGGGGTGATGCAAGTATACTTTATTTATGTTTGGTACTTTTGTTTGGAAGTATGCTTTATTTTAAGTACATCCATTTTGTGGTGTCCATATGCTAATGGTAAATACACACTGTACTTAGCATAGTGTATTGGAAAGTGTGGTGTGGCAAGCATATTAGAAAAATTTATCATCTAAATTGGCATGTAGATGGTTGTTTTGCGAGTGTATGAATATTGTATTTTGATAGTTCGCGGGATGTGTGTTTTTACTTGTTTTTAGTAATTGCATATTATGGAAAGTTGTATTGTCATGTTTGAATTTGGGAATGCATATGAAAGGTTTTTGGAAAGATTTGGCCTTCGGGCTTGGTTTTGAAAAGGATGTGGAAGGAGATATAAATCAATATATATATATGAGTATTGGCTTGCGTGGGATGTATGACCAATCTTGGAAGAATATCCAAGAGGTGGGTGGGACGTACCAGAATATACATGGGATGTATATTCGTACCTATATTGGTACCAGGGGATGCCCCAATTTGATAATATGCATGGGATGCATGATTTTAAAAGTAAAAGGGATTTATGGTCCACATGTTTAGGAAGAGTGGTGAACTATGTTTTTCATCTTTGAGTTGTATACATGAGATGCATTTCTCCTTGTTAAGGATATTTTATTGTTGGATATGGTGTAAATCAATACTCTAGTGTGAGTTTATTTTTTGTGAAAGTATTGTTATCCGATGTGACTTGGATGTTTCATCCTCGTATTCAGAGGAGTTGTTAGTTGCGAGATTTCGGGATAATTGTGTTATACTAGGCGATTGCCTCGAGGTCTGATTTGAAGAACATCTAGCTAACGTCCTTTCAAATTGGAAGTCTTGGGAATCAAATGGAAAACATGATGTTCTCAGAATGTCAGAGTAGAGAGTGGTGTCTTGGTTAAAGTATGGGAAAATGATTGTTTCGGGTATCACGAGTGGATGAATGAGTGTCTTTTGTAAAAGGGTAAAAATTCTTGAATTTTGATTTCGGGGTCGAAATCCTATTAAGTAGGGGAGAGTTGTAACACTCGTTCCTACTAAATCCTATTAAATGGATTATATAGGTGAATTAATAATTAAGTTAATTCAAATGGTTGTATGTTTATAGGTATTAACATGCGTAGTGTGAAATGTTAAGTAAAGAGGGTGTTGAATCGTTTATGGTTTTCATGTGATATATGGATATGTGGTGTAGTGAAGTATAGCTTCGTTGGACTTTTATTAGCGGCGGAAGTCCATGGTACTTTTGTGGTCGTCGAGTATAATGATAGGGCTCTCGAGGTTAGAAATGATGTTAATGGCTCTTGTGTGAGGAATGTTGGGAAGTCTTGGGTGAGACTCGGGAAGATCGAAATCATTTTGATAGAGCCTTTGGAATAACCAGGTTATGGGATAATTGTAGGAGATGTTGTGTTATGGGAAGCCTAATCCTAATTGTGGAAGATGGTTAATAGCTAAGGTGGTTCGAGGTTAAGTGTTAACTCCTCGTAAAAATCTTAGGAATGTTTTGGGTGGTGTTCTTAATGTTTTTCGGTGTCGAGGTTGATGGGGAAGTGTTTGAGTTTGAGTTTGGAAGGTGGTGTAGCAAATTGGCGAGGTTTGGAGGTGTGTCGGGTAAGCTCGTCCAGACCACGCTTGTGTCTCGTCTGGACTAGTAAACAGGGGGTTGTCCAGTTTTTTCAGGAGTTGTTTGTCCGGACCATAGTGTTCGGTCATCTGGACAACGTTGGCCGTCAGGACAAGGGATGGTCTCGTCCGGACGACGATGACAATTTTGTGTGGAAAATTAAGGGCAAGTCCATCTTTTCATCCCCAATCCATTCTTAAACTTCTCTAATCGTGTATTAGGTCTAATACATTGTTTTTGGCTTCCATTACACCCATTTGTTCCAAGAGATAGAGGGAGAAGAGGGAGATTCACTCGATTCCTTGGCGAATCGGAGTCCTGAGAGCAATCCGATTTAAATGGGTCATGCATGGAGGAATTGTCATGATATTTACATAATAGACATTGTTGGGAGTCTTTGTTTACGTAAAGATGGAGGATTGATAATGATTTGAGTTTAAGATCTAGGATTGTATACATCCCTTGGAGAGATTATTATTGAGTGTCTTTGTCTTGTCTAAGTGGTGAGAATTTCACTCGCGGGTCTTGTATCATAAGCATATCAAGTTGTGAAATCGTGTGATCGTGTAAAATTTGGAGATCATGTCCAATGGGTAGTCGATTTGTGGGTGTGTATAGATTTGACTTGAGCAAGTAAGAAGTCTAGTAATGTTGTGAGCTTCGTCAATTTTGGCATTCGCCGATGCATGTGAGTTTGAAGTAGTGAGTTGGGGGCATGTGGTAGAGTATTAGTTTTAACCAATTAGATTTCTCGTATATGCTATTGTTGTACCGATTGTGTTTTTTATGTTGGTAATCAGTAGCGAGGTTTTCCGAGGAGATATCATTATCACCGTTCCTTTGGTAATTCGGTGAGTCTGGTAGATATGACATTAGTGTTATATATATGCGGACATAGATGAAATTCTTTAGGAAATGAATAAACATTAAGGAAATATGCATGATTTATCCTTTGATGGAACTTAATGAACTTAAGGATGAATATATGTGTGTGAATTCTTATTGGTGTAAAGTAATGGAAATGATGAAATAACTCAAATAGTAAAGGACTTGATTGTGTGTAAGACGAGACATGAATCCAACCATTCATAAGTTGTGTTTGATTTGCATAATAATAGTAATATGCATAGAGGTTGTGTGGAGGGCCATATGAGAATGACAAGTGAAATGTGGAAATGAGTAGTGGTTACTCATAAAGCTGGGCTTTTGCCATTTGTATTAAAGAGCTGGGCATAATGCCAACGTGTCATAAAGAGTTGGGCGTAATGTCAATATGTTGTAAAGAGCTGGGCGTATCACCAAAACATTTTCAAAAGCTGGGTTAAATGTCAATTATTTTTACAAGCTTGGAAGGGTGCCATTTGATGTCAGAGCTAGACACGATTGCCATTGTATGCATAACGATGGGCAAGTAAGTCATCTTTGTGAAGCTATGCGGGTGTTGAGATGTGAAAATGTTAAGATGAGGAAATGCATACGAACGTGAAAACAGTATAAGTGTAATGAAACACAAAAAAGAAAATAAAGTGTAGATAAGTAGAATGTTGATTTGTACTTTGTTGCATGTTCATGGAAGTGTGGATAAGCCCATAAAGGGCCATTTGTGTATGCATTTATTTGTATAGCATTGGGAAGTGTTTTATTTTCGCATATGCATATTAGTGTGCATGAAAGGGGTAAAGTGGTGTTTTTAAATGTAAAGTGATAAATGCAAGGGTATGAATATATGTATAGTGTAATGAATAAATTGTCTAAGACTCTAAGGCATGAATTAACAGGGGTGGTCAATAAGGTAATGTGATTTGTGTTATAGCATGGAAAATCTTTACATTTGATAATGGGAATTGAATTAATAACTATTTTGTAATCAAAGAAATTGAATGAAGGATTATAGAATCATGCCTTTATTCTTGTAAGTCCATGTTGATGGTGTCATTGTATCCTTTGAGTACTTGTAGTTGATGATTTTATTTATTACATGTATCCACTGTTACGGTGTTTTGAACCTTTAGGAGGTCGTTCATCAGTTATGTTTTGGCATACTTATCTGTATGAGGGTAGTTGTACTTCAGATTTCTATTCTATTGTTGGAGTTATTGTTAGACATATGTATAACTATTCATATCTAACATACTCATGGATTTCCTTGTGTTTTGTCTTTCTTTTATTTGCTTGGAAATCCAGATTGGAGAAGGTTTGTTCGGGTCCACTACAGATGCTTGGGTTGAGGGCTAAGCTTGTTGGGAGCTAGCAGAGGAGTTTGGCAAGTGGCATTGTGAGACTAATTTTATTTCTAGTCCTTTGAGTTGTA
>NMUG010000418.1:0-22748 GCA_002855965.1 Monotropa hypopitys | reverse complement strand
ACTAACTAACTTGTTTAACACATGTCCATCAACTTCAGCTATCAAATTCTAACTTCAATTCATAATTTACACATTCAGTTATATCGTTACTCGTATATCGATGTATATCATTTAATACTCGGTGAATCTAATACTATTGTCGTCGTCAACTCATTCTGTCGTCAACTATTCCCGTCGATAACTCTTTCTGTCCACAACTCATTCTGTCAACTCTTCGACTACGATCTGATGTATATAACCTAATACATGGATGCATCCTCTAAAATCTTTGCATCGTTAACTCTTGCCATCAACAATTCCTTCTGTCATCAATTCTTATCGTCGAGAGATGGTAAAACTAATAAACGTAAAACTTTATATATATATATAGTTAAATCATATGAGTAAAATAGTAATCTCTCGGTAAAGGACCTAATGAGGGATGAAATTTTATTATTCGTGTGCTATACAGTAACAAGTTCAAAAAATAGGACCGATCAAAAAATTTCTATCATTTTTTGTCCGGGCACACTACGGTGCGTGCGACATTGGTGGAACATATACAATGGGGTAATAACATAACTTTTATAAGTTTAGAGCATTAAATCTGAAATATTTCCAAACTATAAGGTACAATTTGTAATACGAATACTATAAATGTGTCAGCCCTAAAACCTTCCCAAAATATTGATATCAACAAAGGTGTCACAGTGCCTTCTCCTCTTTAATCTTAAACCAAACGAATGTTGACAGCTCCAGAGGCGACTTAAGAAGAGTGTGTGTGTGGGACGTGCCTTCTCTCCGCAGCCGTCCTCTCTCGCTTTCTCCAGCAAGCAAGCCGCCCAGCCTCCGTTCTTCCCAGCAGCCCAGTCCTCGTTCCTCCCGCAGGGCCGCCGCAGCCCTCTATCTCTCCCCGCGTCCTCTCCGCTTGGCAAACGTAATCTCTCTCTCTCTCTCTCACTCTCACTCTCTACGCATCTATATAACTTCTGTGCAGCGTGTAGATGATTTTTTGTTGCTACGAGTAGATGATTTTTTGAAAAAGAACTGTAGATTTTTTGAAAAAGTACAGCTTCTGAAAAAGAACTGTAGCACTACGAGTAGATGATTTTTTATTGCTCTACGCATCTATATAACACAACCTGCCCAATCTCTTTACAGTGTTCTACGCATCTATACAGTGTAGATGATTTTTTGTATAATCTAAATTTCTCATGATTTTTTGGAGAATTTTTTCGTTAGTGCTCTGTATGATTTTTTCAGCTCAGTCAGGTGCATTCAAAGCACATACATTTGTTTTTTTTCTCATATGTATGTCCTATTTATTTTGTAGATGTACTTTTCTTTCAAACACTTAACTTATATATATTGAAGCAAAATGGAAGATGATTTTCTTTCAAACACTTCACTTATATATATTGAGAATGAAATTGCTTTGAAAATTGATGTAGAATCAATCTTAGATGATTTTAAGGATTTGAAAGAACGTAGAGTTCCATTTTGATGAGTGATACAGTGAATGTAATACTTTATGTTGATGTACTTCTTCAATAGGTGATAAACCTTTAAAGTACTTTTGATTTATGTTTATGGTGAAGCGTTACGTCAATGTACATTTTTTGGTTATTTAATGTAAGTATTTTTATTGTTCTAATGGTGCCACACCCACTTTCACATCCTGGATCCGCACAGCTCCGCAAACATCGATGCCCCCTGAACGATAAGAACTCGTACCCCTCTCTGTTCGTTTCTCTCTCTTCGTTGTCCTCTTGTATCTCTCTGGTCGACTGTCTATTTTCCAGTTTATTGTGATTTATAGAAATTTTTAGATGCTTCAACACGAAGGAATAATATGGACACCGAGTAAAGGAAAGTACTAAACCCTTTTTGTTAGCATCTTTCTGTGGCTCAAGAAACTGTGATTTTTATGCTCAAAGCGGTTAACACTTTTGAGTGTTACATTGGCAGAAACGTGTTGAGATTCGAATGGAGATTCACCGAAGTTCTCACCTTGAATTTGAGCTCCAGAGATTTCTATGTCGGTGTCCCAAGCTTGCTTCTGTTCCAAGATTCAATTCACTCTTAAAAGAGGTAATGGGCTGATGTACTTCCCCTCTTTGTTCAATATTTACTTGAAGTTTGATTTTGAACAGTATGCAAGTGGGTATTGGGCTCTTAGTGTTGTGAGATATCTACTTGCGAGACCTTGTTTTAACATTGTGTAAATGTTGTACCAGCAGGGACACTGTCTGACAGTGGAAGAAGTGGTGAATGTGTTAGCAGAACTGTTTCTGAACCCAAATTATACAATCCCATTGTTGGGATGTTTTCGTTCTATTGCTCAGAATATTGTGGAGAAGGCTGTGGGGTTGCTTCGTCTGGTGCCTGATTTGACATCCAATTCTGATGGACCCATGATGGAATCTGAAGAAAACGAAATCCTCAGAGAAACTGGAAACTTGGATGACGTGGCTGGAGTTATTGACGTGTATATTAGAAGGGGCAGGACTTTAGTTCTTCATGAGCTTGCCTGTCTTGCCTTCTGCAGAGCCCTGGATTTGACACCTTCTCTACTGGGGTAAGCCAAATCATATTTTTGTGTATATATATTCCCCCCCTCTCTCACACACCCACACACAAAATACATCCAAGAAAAAATGGGACACAAAATGTGGTAGTGGTTATGTTTCAAAGACGAGGTTGATCCGATCTACTGCAGGGGTGTTGAGTGTCTTACATATTGCGTGCTTGGTCATGTGCTTGTAATCTTGATTCCTTTAACAACCTTATTCACTAAGGTGTATTGTCAATTTTTGCAGGTCTGTTTTGAGCTATTTTAAATTCGCTCCTCCTCCTTTTGAAAGGATTTTGAAGAGAAGCTCTGTTTCTGTGTTTTCCTTAAAGGTGGTCCCTACTCTGACTGTGCTTACAATGGTTCCTTTCATATCTGGACAACAGAAATGCCTTCTTATTCCCTCTTTTTTCCCATGATTTGTGTATATTGAACTTTGCGGACATATGATTGTTGTCTTCACAACTGTTGCAAAAAGCCGAGTCTAAATTTGTAATTGAACGTGTTAAAGTCATTGATTTCTGCTGGTAGATTCTAACTGCAACTTCTTCCACTTCACTGTTCTTTCAGTTCAGTTCCCCTCTCTGAATTGGGGAACTGGTTTTGGATCTTTGCCATTAATTACCTTTTTCTTTTCAGGCTGGAACCCAATATTTATTAAATGTTATTCGAGTATCATACCGTTTCCTCTTGGCACGATCTGAAGTTTTTGCTGCACTTTGGGACTGGTCCTGTTTTTTAGACCTTGTGCCGCAATCTGCAGATCTTGACCCCAGTGATGATATCACGTTGTATAAGAATGTTTCAGACATGAAATGGTGTGGAATACAGATCCTGTCAATAGTTCTCAAAATAAGTGATAGAGCAACCGGCAACATTGGTCTTGAGTCGAAGGAAGCTTTTGCATGTTTATTGCGGTTAGCCTCCACTTCTTTTCCTTTAAGATGCAATGATATTCTTCCAAGCTGTGATTGGTTCAAGAATATGTCGAGGAATTGTTGAAGGAAATACAGATTGGAAATCATATAGCTTTTCCTTTCCCTCCGCAAATCCCTTTGCAAATTCTTAATCATATTTATATCCTCAGTGATTTGCAGTGTTTTTTTAGATTTTAAAGCTTTTGTTGTGTTGGCATTCACAGCTGGCAGGAATTCTATCAGGATGTGTCATTAGAGAAATCTGGCTGGTATCTTGAACCATTTTCGCATGACGATTCCCCTTATGTTGATGGAAACATCGATATCAATCAAGAAAATAGAATGCGGACTTCTGTTCCTGCTTTTGCAGCTCATTCCTCTTCAAACTTTCACGAGATTGAGCCATCACATGGGAAAAGAAGCTTGGCATCGAGGTACATGTTACTGAAGTTCAACGTTCAGCTTTATTTCCCTGCTTGGTTATGCAACCTTTTGGGTTTTAATGGTATTTTTAGTGGATGACAAAGTAGTGAGCCATTGATAGAGCCTCTTTGTAGACGGGTGGTGGGATTAGACTAGTTAATGTCTTACCATCCTCCATCTTGAAATAATAAAGAAGCCATTTTGTGAATTATTTCTGTGTTTTGTTAAGGAATACAATCCCACATTGCTTAGGAAAGGAATTGGTGATCCAAACCAAACCAAACCAAACGGAGCCTTAAGTCCCAAATAATTGGGACCGGCTGCATGAATCCATTTTTCCCCAATGCGTTCTGTCAAGTGCATCGTGTTCCGTTATACCCAGTAAACTTAGATCCTTACGAACTACCGTTTCTAAAATCAATTTAAGTCTAACACTCCACTTAGTGCTACAATCTATCACAACCTTATCACTTATCCTAACTTACCACGTCAACGGGCCTATGATCTATAGAGATCTAACGTATTTTTTATGTGTTAAATGTCAGTTACATAACACACAATCCTCCTACTTTTTTCCGGATGTTTTTATGTGTTAAATGTCAGTTACATAACACATAATGTCCTACTTTTTCCGGACTTGAGATCGACTGTATAAAAGATAAGACTCTAAACATAACACAAACGAAGTTAATCACTGAATATAATATTGGGACATCTCCACCTAATAGCTTAAGCTTTGGGGTTGGATATAAAGTTTTCACTTGGTATCAGAATGGGGCCCATTCCATCCCATATTTAAGAAATTTACAAATCACACCCCACGATGACAAACACAATTAAAGAGGCTGCACGATGATATACCCCCAAAGAGGCTACACGTGACAGGCCTAAAAAACGGACTGCACGCCAGGGGAGATGTTAAAAAATAGAATCCCACATTACTTGGGAAAGAAATGAGTGATCACGTAATATAATATTGGTACCTCTCCACCTAATAGCTTCAGCTTTTCGATTGGATATAATGTTTCCACTTGTATTCCTTAACAGGTTTAACTTGACATGATATTCTGTGGTCTAATTCTTGATTCTTTCAATATCTTCAGGACTGTGACATCCTCTCGACACCCTTTTGTCTTGACATCTACTATGAAGAAAAGTTTTGAGATGGTTCAGATGGCAGTGGACCAAAAGTGGCCTGTTCTTCTTTATGGTCCTCCTGGTGCGGGGAAAACAAAACTAATTAATGAGTTAGCTTGGAATAGTGGAAGTCAGGGTATGTATTTCTTCCTTCATGTAGTTTTCACATATTGTATAGTATTAGTTTTTTGGTTACTGTGGTTGCAATTTCTCCCAAGTTTTTTTTCTAACATGGAACTTGTTTTACTGGTAGTATTGGTGGGAGAGTGAGATAACTCTTAGTTAATCTCTTTCCTCCTTGATTTGTATTGTTTCACTTTTATCCCTTTGATAAAGCCAATGTTATTTGGATACCATGTATGTATGCCCGCCCACCCCGAAAGGTACACGAATGGGCCATGGCAACACGCCACACAACGGTCAACAAGTCCAACTCATTGCTAACCTGCCATTCAACTTGATTAAACTAAGTTAAACATATCATTTTATATCATCAAATATAATGTTTTGCAACGCACAACTGAAAATTAAAAGAGTTAACAAAACTATACAACAAAAAAATACAACTAAGCTATAGAACAAGCTTGTTAAAGTATTCAACTCAAACCAATTGGCTAAGTGGAGAAACCACTCAGGCTTATATACTAGTTTTGGAGGTATTCATTAACCAATGTGGGGCAAACTATAATAGTTCCCTGCACGTGGAGAGATAAACAACGGATCCGCAATGCACGGATCATAACGAAATAAGGTTTAACCAAGAGAGTTGTCCAAAAGTCTCTAAGATCCTAGCTCTCATACCATGTTAAGGCATCCAATTCAAAACCAATTGTCTATGAGTAAAGAGGCCGCCCAAGCTCATATACTAATTTTGGAGGTATTAATTAACCATTGTGGTACAAACTCTAACAAAGTTATGCTATACAAAATCCAAAGCTAACTACAACTAACTACCCATACTCAACATCATCGCTAGCCTCCAAACAAGGCTTGACTGCAGAACTCTGCTAGTAGTGAACCGAATCTACAACTGCAAAATTGGAATTCATAACAAATTTTAGGAGTATTTGTGAGATATAATATAGTCCAATCCAACTAAACTTAACCAACAATTGAATTACATAAAGCATAAACAATAAATCAGTACTAACATAACAATATTTTGGGAGAATCGTAAGCGGCACCCAACCATCTCTTGAAACGTTAACTAGGTTCAATACGCAGGTTTAATCGCCTTATCAGTTTCTTGGCATAAACCATCAACTACTGTTTCTTGGTATAAAGTTCCCAACAACCGTTTCTTGCCACATGGTCTTAACGACAACCATTCATATCTCAAACAATATTATGTTCAATTGAATTATATTATGAATTTAACTGCTAACAGTGATCTTTGAATTGAAAAAACAAGTAATACTTAGGCACTTCGGCTGTGCCCCCTTCGTCACTTGAAATTAGGTACCCATATTAGTATATGTATCAATGTTCAATCTGTGAATTCACAATTTATCAGAACTGATAATAAATGAAGTTAAATTCAAATTCATTCACCATCCTACTTGTATGGGTATGATTCATGGAATTCCTTATTAGTCATTTTATCAAACAATTGTTAGGCACCTTGAACATCAACTCAAAGTCATCCCATTTCATGATACTAACAAGCTCCAATATCAATATTCTTCTCATAACACACATATGAGATCAAACTCTCAAGTTGAAGATCTTAAACTATTATATTACTTGAGTTTAACTACAAGTCAAAACCACATACGCCTAAATACGAATTTAATTAAGGAAATCATGAATTCTCGCCTCTAGTTATCATGTCCAACAAATACAAGAAGTAACCCATGGGTTTTCAAGTTTAACCAACAATTTTCTAATTTTAGGAAAGAACCCCCAAATCACACAATTCAAAATTTGAATTTAATCGAGAAATTCTGTAGTTTCACACCCAAAAGCATCTCTACCAAGACAATAAACAAAATGCCAAATTCAACAATAGCACAAACGTTCAATGTTTAAAATAGAAATAAAACAACTAATTTCTACTTGTACTTCAAAGTTCAAATATCATAAAGACAAACTAATTACTGCTGGTCAAGTGTAAAACATATAAAAACAGTATGAAACATATATACATATTACATATATACATAATTGAACTGGTCTAAGACTGCTAGGATAACCGTGTTTTTATTAGAACTGGTCAACTAGTCAATAGAGCTAAGAAAGTTGGCGAATTGAACTGTATTCAATACTTGATTTGGAAAGAACATGAGTCAACACATACCATATCATAAACCAACATCATCTTGACCCATCTGGGATTGAGACAATAATCAGTTTTGTAGTCTAAGACTGCCTTCATAAGAGCTAAAAGAGTGCAAAAATAGTCTATATATACATATGTGCATTTATACTACATCCAAACCACTGAGTTAATATGCACCATGCTAGAGTTTGACTCAAGATTTTTCAAAGCCCCATCCTTGTGAATATACGATCAACTACCCTCTGAAGGGCTGATTTGTGCTAGAGGCACTATTGTTGGTCATATTGTTTTAAACTTGGAGAACATTTTCCCAAAATGTGTATGCTTTTCTCCCTCTGAACATCGTACATTCCCACAAAAGGTCGGTCAGATCTAGGGAATCTTATGAAAACAGAGTTCCTATAAAAACTGCTAAGATTGTTTGGCAAGTAAAGAGAACATAATGATGCACTCAGTTACTGAAGAATTCAGATCTAGGGAATCATATGAAAACAGAGTTCCCATAAAAATTGCTAAAATTGTTTGGCAAGTAAAGAGAACATAATGATGCACTCAGTTACTAAAAAATTGCTACGATCTTTTTAAAACAAGGCGCGCCTTATCCTGCGCCTTGCGCCTCAACGCTGAGGCGCGCGCCTCACGTGCGCCTTATTACATCGCCTCGCCTCGGACCACCTGAGGCGCCACAGCTGCGCCCCGCCGCGCCTCGCGCTTAGGCACGTCTTTTACAACGATGACCCAGGTGATAGTGAATGAAGCAATCACAGTCTTTGATTAGTTTCAACCGCCTCCGTTGTCTAAAATTAAGTTTCTTCTGTGTAAATAGATATTTCAGATTTTAATGGTCGGTGTAAATCTCACAAGTCATCCCGTACAAGTAACGCCTTCATAACTTCAAGGCAAACACCATTACTGCTAATTCTAAATCATGCGTGAGATAATTATGTTCATAGTTTTTCAACTGTCTCGAAGCAAAGGCGACGACTTTACCCTATTTTATTAGGACGGCCCAGTGATGAGAAGCGGCCCAGTGATGAGAAGAATCACTGTAAATCATAAGATCATTAGTATCCACCAGTATCGTCAATAAATACTGGAACTGTTACCAATTTGGTTTTCAACTCTTCAAAATTATTCTCACATTCATCTTTTCTCGACAATTTTGTCATACACAAAGCAATAGTCGAGAAGCCTTGAATAAATTTTTGATAGTATCCCGTCAAGTAGGGGTGTAAACGAGCCGGGCCGAGCTTTGGCTTGTTCGAGCTCGACTCATTTACAAACGAGCTAAAAATTCTAGCTCGAGCTCGGGTCGAGCCTTAACGATTCGAGCCTGATTAATTTTCTAAACGAGCCTCTTTAAATGAGTTGAACCTATACATACGAGTCGAGCTTTTTCGAGCCCGGGCTTTATAGTGTCGAGCTCGACTCGTTTACTAAACAACCCCAAAACTCTAGCTCAAGCTTGGCTCAATTGCTAAATGTATCAAGCCTTAACGAGCTGAACCGAGCGAACAATACACCCCTATTGCCAAGCCAAGGAAACCATGGATTTCTGAAACACTGACCGACCTCTCCCAATTAGCTAACGTCTCAATCTTTTTTTGGATCAACACATACTATCTTTAGAGATTACGTGACCTAAAAGCACAACACTTTCCAACTAGAATTCACATTTACTTAGTTTTTCATACAATTGTTTTTCTCGCATGGTTTGTAGAATAGTTCTCAAGTGTTGTTGGTACTCCCTAGTTCGCGAATAAACTAGTATGTCGTCAATGAAAACTATGACAAAAGAATTCAATTATGGTTCAAATACCCGATTTTTAAGATCCATAAACACTATTAGAGTATTTGTCACCCTTAAAGGCATAACCAGGAATTCAAAGTAACCATATCTTGTTTGAAAAGTCGTTTTTGATACTTTCTTGTCTTTTACCTTAAGCTCGTGATATCATGACCTCAAACCAATCTTTGAAAAGATTGTTTTCCCTGTAGTTAATTGAACAAATCGTCGATTTTGGGTACCATTTTTCTTTTTGCCAAAAGAACTAGTGCACCCCATGGAGAAACACTTGGATGCACAAACCTCCTATCTAACAAATCTTCCAATTGAATTTTCAATTCTAACAACTCATTTGGTGCCATACGGTACTATGGTATAGAGATAGGATTAGTCTCTAACAACCTTGACTCTATGGTAAATTCTATTTCCTTGTCAGGCATTATCCCTGACAATTCATCTGGAAACACGTCTGGGAATTCATTTACAATAGGTATATCTGCCACGCCCAACAGTTTCTTTTATGCAATGTTCTAAAAGGCACTAAGGGCCTAGATGTGCAAGCGAGGGGGCCTAGCACCTAGGGGCCTAGCTGGCCTAGGTGGTTATTTATTAATTAATTAATTTATTAAGAGAATTAACCATCTCCATGCTGGAGTATTCCCTACTCAAGATGTTGCTGCCACGGTCCTTGGTCTCATGCATTAATTTGCCTTATGTCCCA
Source organism: Monotropa hypopitys (assembly GCA_002855965.1). Lineage (NCBI taxonomy): Eukaryota > Viridiplantae > Streptophyta > Magnoliopsida > Ericales > Ericaceae > Monotropa > Monotropa hypopitys. The sequence goes on along the minus strand of NMUG010000418.1, from coordinate 12,935 downwards.
TTTTTCTGCAATTGAAACACTTCATACCTTTCCCATCTTCTGGACAATCTCTTATTCGGTGATCTGATGACCCACATTTTTTACGCCTAGTTGGTACCCATTAATGTGGGTCTGGGAAAGGGAAAAGACGAGGACAATCATAACTTTTGCCAATAATATGCAAAGTGACTATGCTCAGACTCGAACCCAAAACCTTAAGGTTATTGGACTTAGTTTTTACCACAGCACCACCAGTGGTCCTATTATCTGGTGACCTATATTTAAAACACTGAAATGTAGACCCTCGACCACTCATTGCTCCTCCTCTGCCAAAACTCAATTTACTTGTAGTTTGACTATGACCTTGTTGTTTCGCACTTTCCTGACCCTTTATATGGTAGAATTGACTTTCACTTTTAAAACTACCAACCGACTTACCTGCTTGCCCCGACTCAGTTATGCTTTTCTTTGATTGTTCCCTCTTTGTATACATTTCCTAAACATCCTTTCCGATTTCCCTAGCCATATTCACCAGCTCTGCACAATTCATTTCTTTGAACGATGTCTACCTTGTTCTAACATTGGGTTCGAGACCACTTCGGTATCTTTGCCATTTTTTTTGCATCCGGATTGACCATATCACTAGCATATCTTGACAACATGACAAATTTTGGCTTGTACTCGGCTACAATCATACCTTATTGTTTCATGTTTATGAATTGTTCAAACCGTATGTTTCGGGACAATAGTAATCATTGAAGGCTTTCACGAACCTTGCCCAAGTAATTACCTATGATACCTCCGGTAAAACACCTGGTAACAACGCTGCCAATTGACGATTAATTGCTTCCCATCAAATTACAGCCCCACCCTTTAAATTGAAAATGACCAACATCACCTTTTGTGCATCGGTAACACATATCGCTGTTAGCATTTGCTTTGCAGATTTCAGTCAATCATCAGCCTCCACTGAATTCCGTTGGAAGCAATTTTTTAATAATTTCAATTAAAATTGTACTAGAACTTGTTGTAGTCGCTTTTTGAGTTTGCCATTGAAGAAAAGTCACCAACAACTTATCTGTTTTATGGACTTTTGCTTGTGCTCCTGCCTGCACAGCTCCCTCAACCTTAACCTGAGGGCGGTCTAGAAGAATCCTCTTCCTCTGGTGGATTTACATGTCCCCGTTCCATTTCGTGTTGCATGTTGCAGTTTTATTTCAACAACAATACTATATTTTATCTAACATGTTAGAAATCCTAACATCTGGGCTCAACTTGATAACTCCCTACAGTCCACTATCTTTGATACAAAAAACTGTTCCGCCCCGTCCCAGAAGGTGCCTAAATGGGTCCCGCTGACATGACACACAATAGTAAACAAGTCGAACTCATTGCTAACTTGCTATTCAATTCGATTAAACTAAGTTAAACAACCCATTTTATATCATCGGAAAATAATATTTTACAACACGACATAAAATTAAAAGAGTTAACTAAACTATACAACAAAATACAACTAAGCTATATAACAAGCTATGCTATACAAAATCCAAAGTTAACTACAACTAACTACCCATACTCCAACATCATCGCTACCCTCCAAACATAGCTTGACTGCAGAACTCTGCTAGCAGTGGACCGAATCTACACCTGCAAAATTGGAATCCAGAACAGATTTCAGGAGTGTTCGTGAGATATAATATAGTTCAAGTAAACTTAAGCAACAATTCAATTACATAAAGCATAAGCAATAAATCAGTACTAACAATAACATCGTAGGCAAGCCGTAAGTGACAAACCCAACCATCTCTTGAAGTCTTAACTCAGTTCAAGACGTAGGCTTTAATTGCCTTATTAGTTTTATGGCATAAAGCCTCAACTCCCGTTTCTTGGCACAATGGTCTTTCAACAACCGTTTCTTGTCACAAGACCTCAACAACAATCAATTATATATTAAACATGTTTAATTGAATTATATTACGAATTGAACAACTTACAGTGATCCTTGAATTGAAAACAACTAATCCTTGGGCACTTCAGATGTGTCCCATTCATCACCTGAAATAGGTACCCATATAAGTATATGTATCAATGTTCAATCTTACGGTGGTCCTTAGTTCTAATTTTTGTATTTTTAATATTATACGCTAATTCTTTTTAACTTATTTTTATTTCTACAATTACTTTCTTATTTCTAAAAATTTTCAAACTTTACCGAAAATCTTTATTTATCTTCTTAGATTTAATATAAATATTTAAGGCCTAATCTCAAATTTTAAGCCGCCTAAATTATTTCATTAGCCATAAACTTAATTACAGGGTAGACCCAGAGACCTAAATTATTTTTCGTGCACGTTACCATGCTTTCTTCATTCATCATTTAGAGCAACAGTATTGCACAAAGATGGTGTAAGTATTTCTCTTAAAACAGATTAATCCCGTGAAACACCACCCAATGGTTGTTTTGGTGTGTGCCGCATCCGCACACTTCCGACACTCTGTCCGGATGCGTTTAAACAGTCTTTTGGAATCTGCTCGCAGCCATGCACCCGGATGCTCTGGATCCCCCTCCTGACGCACTTAATAGTGCTCTCTTGGTTTATTCTTGGGCCACACGTCCAGACACCCTTGCGCCTCCGTCCAGATGCCATGTCCTAAAACTGTCCAGGACATGTCCCGAACTCAGATTCACCGCAATCCGAGCTCAACAACCAGAAATTCAGCAATGTCTAAATGCGCTAAAATTACAGAAATCATGCTAACTTGTCGTTCTAACACAACAAATAGTTCAAAATTGACCAGCAATAATAATTCCGTCATCAACAATGCGGGTTCAACCACCACCACAACCACCACCATGTCTAGCATGCCAAGTTAAAATGAATTTTCGTTATCATGCTCATTCCAGTTAACTAGCTATTCCACATTGAACAATGTAAGGTAGATCTTGATATGATAACCTCGACCTTTATGCATGGAATTTTGGGAGGTTAGTAGTTTTTATCAAAAGAAATTAGTACGTGTCTCCAAAGTGTGGGATTGCCCCCCTTTCTGTTAGAAGTCATGCTGAAGAATCTGCTGGTCTAACTCATCTTGTTAGCATGTCTGGATTTCTCATTAACCAGGAAAGTGTTGGTGATATGGACATGGTGGTGATTTTGATTGCTGTGCTGCTTCTGACCTTTGTAGAGAAAATTCACAATAGGGAAACTTTTTTTTTTGAGGTTATATTAAGAGGAAAGTAAATAAGATCAAAGTTTTCGGAGGCGAAAGAGCAAGTTGAGGTGTTTGACCTCTTATGAGGCGAGTTGTAACACTCGAGGCATTGAGGCTTAAGTGTTTAGATTTTTTATTTTTCACATTTATAAAAATATTAATTAAGAGTATCATAATAAGGTTTTAAAATAACAAATAGAATTCACAACAAAGCATTTTAAGGAAGAAAAACATAGTACATTAATATATCCAGCCTTTGAAAGCAATCCAAGACTATAAATCAAAACCATGCAACAAAATTCAGTAAATTATCTCTCAAAATAACATAAGTTATAACACCCCCCCCAAAAAAAAAAAGAAGAAACAAACATACTTTTCTCTCCAAATTGTCTCGAAAATAGGTAGCAATCCTTCTTCTTTGCCCCTACAATGTATAATGGACGGACTCTTCACCTACTGAAAATAAGAACAAACTCTTTTGAGACATCTGCGTTCGTCGTTTGGGCGAAAAAGAGTATGCCTCAGTCGTTTGGGCGAATGCTTTTGTGGTTATCCGTTCAAAAATCAATGGGCATTTTTGCTTCTCGAGCTTCAAGACGCCCCTCAGAAATGCCTTTCAAAACATTGAATAAGATATCTTACTTGGAAACAGTCTCTCTGCTTGCAGGGGTAAGATTGTGTACATCAACCATTCCTCAGATCCCGCATGTGCAGGAGATTCGTGCATTGGGTTGCCCTTTTTACCTATCCCTCGCAGATTGACTGCATTCTCATTTTCTCCATAAAGTGGGTTGGTGGGGTGTGGACTGTGATATTATTTTTCATGGTAGTTATCTGTAAGCATGCTGAGTCATATGATCAGGACTGTCACCCGAACGAAATATGTGGCCTGATGTTATTCCAGAGAAGTTTCCTTCTGCCAGATTTCTGCAGATTGGGGGAATGCGAGCTGAAATCTCCAGTTATTATTTATTGCTGTTTGGTAGCCAAAAGATATCTTGCAAAAATCATCCATGAGTGTTTGTTTGTTCATTTCTTCCCTTCATTTGTAACATATCTTTCTAATAACATGGCCCAAAAAGATAATCCATTATTGGAAGATGACTATCTACTTTGGAGTTGTTGCATTTTGACTGTTTACCTTGTTAACGGTATTGTTTGTTGCATTTCTGCAACTATTCCATGACTTTTCCATTGGGTTGATTTAATTCTTTTTTTGGTTTTTATGGTTCCCATTATTGCTGTCTTGATGTTTATTTTGCCACTTATTATGTTTATTCACCTCTTATTGAAGTTTTAACAATTCACATGGATGAGCAAATTGATGGCAAAACATTGATTGGAAGTTATGTCTGTTCGGAGAAACCTGGTGAATTTAGATGGCAGCCTGGTTCTCTTACTCAGGTAGTATGTTCTCCATGGGAGTTTTTTTTTGCTGAGAATGGTTTTTGTAATCATAACTAATTGTTTTCACAACTCTCAGGCTATTATCAATGGAATTTGGGTTGTTTTTGAGGATATTGATAAGGCGCCGTCTGATGTGCAATCCATATTGTTGCCTTTATTAGAAGGCGCAAGTTCGTTTTTGACTGGCCATGGGGAGGTATTTACCTATTGTTTTCTTTTAGAGACTATTTTTAGCACTTCCCTTGGAATTTCATTTTCCCGTACATGTTATTTGTTTCTTGTTTTCGAGTTGAATTGTCTCAAATTGTTCTTTGAGCTATAGGAAGGGCGGACCCGTGACCAACTCCATTGTGGCCTGTAGGTCACGTGTTTGATTCATGGAAATAACCTCTCTGCTTGCAGGGGTAAGACTGTGTACATCAACCATTCCCCAGACCCTGCATATGCAGGAGATTCGTGGTCTTTTCTTTTTTGTTCTTTGAGCTATATACTCATGTTTTTTCTGTGTGTATGTTCCAGTTTTCTTGAAATTTGTATTGACATTGGCTCTCGTTATATGTTGGTTTCTAATAGTGTTCATAAGTCTTATTGTTAATTAAAATGAGGTTTCTCCACTATTACTAGACATCGTAACAACAAAGCAACTAATTACTATTGCAAAAGTTCGAGAACAAAGTATTTAATACATCTTTGTATTTAAACATCATTCGAAATTCCATTAATTCAAAAATTGATATTGTACTATTTAGACTTGAATTAATGAAGTTGCGAGTTGTTTAAGTGTGTGGCCTTTGTGTGATTTTGGTTGTGGCCATTGTGCTTCCTCTCTATTTTTTCCATTTCTGCGTTACTGTTTTTTCCGTTTTTTAAAATTCATATTTTGCTTTCATGCATTGCATGTCTGTTTTTGTAGGAAGACTGAGAAAAGTGTTGTACATTTGCAGGTGGTAAGGGTGGCAGAAGGCTTTCGACTATTTTCCACCATGTCGAGTTCGAAGTTTGATATTTCTTGTGCTACAAAAGGTTTGCAAATGCAATTGTACTTGAGAAGGCTTCCGATTTGGAGCCCTCTGCATCTTTGCTTAATGATGTTGTTAAACATGATCAGACTCTTTCTACTCTCTCTACCACTAATGTGTACCCAAACCTTTTATAAATTGGCTTTAATGTATTTGTTGCTACTCAGGGCAGTCACAAGGATTGATTAACTATGTGAACCCTATCTTTAATTTGCAGACAAAGTCAAATAGAAATGTACTTACGTTTATATCTGTGGGTTCCTGGACCACGATCTGATTTGCTCGCCAATCTCCTGATCCGAATAAGCGCAAATGGATCTATCCTTCAATCAAAATACACTCTTAGTGCTACCCGGCGCCGTCCGCCGGAATGATACCCCGATGCCTAAGCTAGGTAGGTGTTTGAGAGGGAGAAATGGCATAATGAGTGCTCTGTAAACCAAAAGAATTGTCTTACCTCCCGTTTGCACTGTTCCTTCTTTTTATAACGTTCCCCTGACGCCTAATCAGGTGCCGTCATCGCTAAATGTTCGGGAAATCCGCCGTGATTTTCGGGAGCGTGCAACCTTTTTATTCCAAGTAGGACTGGATTCTCTACAATCCTCCATGGTGATCCGACGATGTATGCATTGGCCCAGAAGCCTGTTGTCCTGCCCTTTGGGCCATGATCCGGGGATCAGTCGTCACCGTACCACAAGGCCTTGCTCCTCATGACAGCCCTAGACATGTTCTGACATTATGGTTCGGTGTACCAGGTGCCATCCGGGCTACCTGGGTACTATACCGCCTAATGACCCAATAGCGGCCTTTGTTGGTCTGGTACATCTAAGTTCCATACTCCGACCTCGACCCGAACAACCATTTGGACCGTGGCCCATCAGTCAGTCCATATTACTTATCCTGCCCATATTGGGCCTGCCCCCAACGGACTTGCTCCTTTACCCGGCCCGTAGGCTCGTCATGGTTTAGCTACCACAATAGCCCCTCAATACTTACGGATAATCCGGTTTGCAAGTATTGAATCCGCTCCGATTGAGTACCGAACCATTCCTGTCTTTCGACCCAATTGACCACCATGGTTCGAAAGCTCCTGCCTGTAAGGCAGTATCATGGATCTATCGGCGAGCACTTACTCATAGATCATCTGGTATCCAGACTGCATGCGTGTATCTTATCGACGGCCACAGTTCTTCTTCTGGAACTTTCCGGACACATGTCGTCATCCTGGGCAATGTCCATTGGTTTTTCCACCCGACCATTTTTGAATAACAAGTGGCGGGAAACATACTATATATATCCTGAGCTCAGCATTTTTCCTCTGCTTGCCACTGTTTGTGCTTGAGCGATTGTGGAGGACTGTGCCCGAAAAATCCTTCCGAGCTTCCACTGTAATCCCCCAGCCTTTCCAAGCTTTGCAACCAAGGTAATTGCTCCATTTCCTCGTTACTTTTAGTTTTTTTATTATTTGCGACTTGATCGGGGATAGAATTGTCCCCTTTCGAACGAAAAAAACTTCTCAATGTACTGTAGCACCGTCATGGGTACTGTAGCACTGTTGCAGGCTCAATTCTGCTACCATTCATCTGGACTGTAGCCTCTGACCCCCTCCTTTCTTTCTTTTGTCAGGTCTGAGATGTCTGGTAATAGAGGTGCTGCTGCTGAGCCCAGTGGAAGTGGTGCTGCTGAGTCCAACAACCTCAGTCCGTTTGTGTGTTACTTTGCCACCCCAGAAAAATTGGGGCCCTTCCGCCAGAAGTACTCAATTCCGGACGATGTGCAGGTTGCTCTAGTCCCATTTGACGCGGAGGGTACTCCTGGGATTCGACATAGACGGGGACAACTTGTTGTCCCCTGATGGCCATTATCGATGGGGGCCCTGGTTCCCAGTCACCCTTCTACTGTCTCAGATCCTGAACACTCTCGCACTAACAACAACCCAGTTTACAATAAATTTTACCGGATCGTCATGTCCCTGGTGGAGCTGAATCGTCTATTTGATCTGAACATTGACCTGACCGAGTTCTTCGGGCTGTATTGCGTCAATCAGAATAAAACTTCCAAACGGTATTTCCCTGCGACTCGGAGGGGGCATGATCTTGTTTTCGACCGTCTCCCGGATTCGGACCAATGGGCCAATGAATTTGTTACGGTTCGGGGTCAGTATGATAACTTGAATGAACCAATCCCTTGAGAGGTCGGCACAATGAGTATGTATTTTTTTGGTACTTCTAGCCGTACTGATATTCCAGACTATTCCCTAATATTTGAATTTTTGTTTGCAGGCACCAGGACCATAAACCATTGCAAGCAAGCTGCTGTGGTTGACCGGATCGAGAAGCTTTTTGAGATCCCCTTATCCTCCCGGGACGTTCCAACTCTTCTCGGGTACGCGCCGACCTACCATTCTTTCATAAAGAAAAGGTCCTCCAAATCCCGACGCCTAGTCCGCAGAGCTCCTTCCCCCGTAGTTGAAATTGTTGCCCAGACTGTCATACCTCTCGAACCAACTCCGGATCCAACAGAGATAGATACCGACAGAACCCCTATGATGGTGAAGAGAAGGGCTCGCTTGGTTCGGGATTTGATCGTCGAGCATTCAGACGATCCTCCTACTCACGTGCTTCCAACTGCTTCTCCGGCTGCTGCCGACCTTCTGGATCCATCCCTCCGGATACTCGATCCTCCGGAAGATGCTCGGGACTCGGCCTCCAGCAAGAGGAAGAGGCTGGACTGTGGGTCCGGGCAAAACCTGATCCATTTGCTGAGGTACTAGATAAGATGCTGGAGGATGCTAACTCTCTGGGTCCTTCTCTCTAGCAACCCCAGTTTTCTTTCAACGATCAGGCGGTCCTAAACATTTATTTCGTGCTCACTCTGGGGTGGCTCCGGCTCTGGTCCAGGCCATCATGCTTCCAAGGGATGAAGACTCTCTTCCCAAATCCCGGGATGAACTGTTTTCCTCCAGACTGACGACGATCCTCCAGGTATGCTCCTTTTTCTCGAGCCTCCTTATTGCTGACTTGTTTTGTAATTGTTGAGATCCGGGTCTGCAGGCTGCCCAACGGATGCACGATGCTTGGTCATAGACTATAGCTCAAGAAGCTGCACTGACTACGGAGACTGGTCTCCGACTAAGAGCTTTTGAAGCTCTGGAGGCTTCCCAGGTGCTGAATGCATCCCTTCAACAGAAGATGGATGAAGCCATCGTGACCCGTTATGAGGCGGTCAAGGCCCGTTATGAGGCGATAAGGGCTCGGGATGCTGCTGCAAAGGCATTGACTGAAGAATCGAAGGCCCATGGGGAGGACGCTGAACGCCACAAAACTGAGCTAGAGGAGGCTGACACCACCAGCTATGCTGCCAGTTTTGATGCTGCTGGCGAGGAGCATAAGAAGAAGGTTATCCGGGCCAAAGAGGCAAACTTCAGGAAAGGGTACCTGCAGGGTATTGATGCTGCCGGGGTATCTCTGGACTCGTTGTTGAGGGCACTTCCTGTCGGAACTTCAGCACCTCCTCCTGCCAACACTTCAACTGGTCTGGATGCTACCGATTCTCCATCCTCCCGTCCTCTGGTAGGAGATGTCCCGACTTCCTCCCAACCTACTGGTCGGTAGCCGCCGTGTAGAATAGATTCTTTTTTGTTCTGGTGCAGTGCGCCGTTGATGAAAGTCATGTGTTCCCGGCCCTAGTGCCATCCGTCTCACAACTTTTTGTAATCTTTGAATTTCAGATCGTTGTAAAATCTTGCTTCTATTTTGGTACTAAACATTGGCTATGCTTGTGCAATTTCTTGTAGTTGAATGTTTTGTATGTATGTATGCTCCACTTTGGGTTTGTGTGAAGTGTCGGGCTTCAGACAAACTCAAAGTTTACAATGCTGCAAGAGTTGATTCCAAATCAAATTATCTGCCAAAGTATGGCCAAGGCGTTAGCCCTTCCCTGTCCGATTGGACCGTATCGTTTTTACTGCCATTTTACGGACCAATTAGTTTTGGTCCGTGAATTATGTAAACTGCCACAGATTGGCCAAGGCATGAGCCGTTTTTAGTAATGAAATAATTATGAAACAAATGTGTGCCAAAACGTGGAAGGGACGTGAGCCCTTGTAATTTCTATTAAGATTTTTTCGAAACCGAGTTACAAAAAACTAAGTTAACAAATGGTCCTGCCGAGAACATGGCCGGGGTGTAAGCCCTTTTAGTGATAGTACATCTTTAAATTCTTGGCGTTCTATGGTCTTGGAATCTTTCTTCCAGTCATGTCTTCAAGTCAGTATGATCTCGGACTAATGATGTCAGTGACTCGGTATGGCCCTTCCCAAGTGGGCCCAAGCTTCTGTTTTTTATTTGCTCCAACAGTCCTCATGAGGACGAGACCATCCGGCTTGAATGACCGTACACATACCGTACGGTTGTTGGTCTGCGCCAACCCCTGTTGATACGCTGCAAGTTTGATTCGTGCACCGTCTCTTTTTTCTTCCGCCGAAGCAGGGTTACCAACGATCAGAACTGAATGCCAACGAAAAGGGGGTTTGTCTGGTTGACTTTCCAGGTGTTGTATGGTAAGCCCATAGAACATGATATAATTGCTCGGCCCACTTTCTTCTTGCGGCGAGCAACTTCTTTTTTATCCCGGACTGAACCGTCTTGTTTGATGCTTCGGCTTGACCGTTGCTCTGAGGATAGCAAGGTCTCGAGTTAAAAAATCGGATTCCATACTCTGTACAGAAGTCTGTGAACAGGTTGTTGACGAACTGTGTTTTTTTGTCCCAGACAAAGGTGTATGGGATCCCGAATCTCGTGACAATATTTCTCAAGACGAAGCGTTTAACATATGACTCTTCGATGGTCACCAGTGACTCAGCCTAAACTCATTTTGTGAAGTAGTCTGTGGTAGTAATAAGAAACTTGAAACCTACTGGGGCAGTTGGGAGTTTGCCTACAATGTTCAAGCCCCATTGTGCAAAGGGCCATGCGCTGGTCAATGGCTGTAGGTCTACGACAGGTTGGTGAATGACCAGAGCGTGCCTTTGACAACTCCCACATTTCCGGACCATGTCCCTCGCATCTGAATGCATCGTTGGCCAGTAGTATCCTTGAGTGATGGCCTGGTGTGCCAAGGATCTTCCTCCGGAGTGGCAACCACAGCTTCCGACATGTATCTCCTGTAGCACGATCTGAACCATACTTGGGTGCACACAAAATAGATATGGTCCGGAAAAAGACCTCTTGTAGAGTTTGTGGTCCGGTGATAACCAGTACCAGACCGCCTTATGCTCGATCTTACATGCCCGTCGCTTGTCAGTTGGCAAGATGTCGTCTTTGAGGAATGCTATGATTGGATCCATCTAGCTGTGCCCCATGTTGATGTTAAAGATCTCCCTTTCTTCTCCCTGCTTAATACTGGACTATTGAAGCATCCCGATCGTGATGGTCCGAGTCTTGGACTGAAGCTAATCTGACCAGTACGTTAGCGTGTGCGTTGCACTCTCGTCCTACTTGTGGGAGGGTGAATTTTGAAAATTTCCTGCCAGTTCCCTGGCCTGCTGAACGTACCAGCCCATCCTATCATCCCAAGCTTCATATTCCCCGGCCATCTGGTTGACCACCAGTTGAGAGTCACTGAAAGCAGCTAGGTCTGTAACCCCCAGCTCCAAGGCTGTTCGCAATCCGTTGAGCAAGGCTTTGTATTCTGCCTCGTTATTGGAGACTGGGAACTCTAGGTGGATGTCATGCTTATGGGTTATTCCTTCTGGCGAAATTGTCACCACTCCTGCTCCGGCACCCCGGTTGTTTGATACTCCGTCGACATAAAGCTTCTAGCCAGAATCGGGTCCAGTCGATGGTGCTACTCCGAGTAAATGCTGATTGTTCCGGAGTGAATTCGGATCTTCTTCCAGTGGCCTAGGAGAGAAATTCTGCAACAAAATCTACAAGTACCTGAGCTTTAATAGCGGTCCGGGGCTGGTACCGGATGTTGAAGTTAGCTAGCTCCACAACCCATTTGGAGATGCAGTTGGGCAAATCAGCCTTCTGGAGTACCACCTTCAAAGGGTGCTTCGTCAGGACCGTGACAGTGTGGGCCTGGAAGTAGGACGAGCTTTTCCAAGGACAGCTGGTTCTGTCCCTCCTGCCGTATCAAGACCGAACTGACCGAGTGCTCCCGTGGTGTGGTAAGCAGAGGTGCCTCAGTTAGATATTGCTTTAGTTCGTTCAAAGCTTGGCCTGACCTTTCGGTCCATTGGAAATTTCGCCTGAGACCAAAGAAAGGCCAACACTTATCTGACGATCGGCTGATGAACTGGTTCAATGCTGCTGCCATCCCAGTGAGCTTCTATACCTCCTTGATGGTACGAGGATCCTGGAGGTCCCGGATCGTCGTGATCTGGTTTGGATCCACCTCGATCCCCCTCCTGGTGACCAAATGCCCGAGGAACCATCCCGAACCAACCCAGAAGGCACACTTTTCCGCGTTAAGCTTAAGTCGGTGTTCCTTTAGCACATAAAAAATTTGCTGCAGGTCTTCCAAGTGATCCCGTGCTTCTTTGCTTTTCACTAACATGTCGTCTATATATGCCTCCATGGTCCGGCCAATGTGGTTCTTGAACATGGCTGTCACCATCCTCTAGTATGTCGTTCTGACGTTCTTTAACCCTAACGACATCACTTGATAATTCCCGGGAGCATGCAACCTCCTTATTCCAAGTAGGACGGGATTCTTCATAATCCTCTATGGTGATCTGACGATGTATGCATTGGCCTGGAAGCCTGTTGTCCTGCCCTTTGGGCCGTGATCCGGGGATCGGTCGTCACCTTACCACACGGCCTTGCTCCTCATGATAGCCCTAGGCCTGTCCTGACATTATGGTCCGGTACCAGGTGCCATCTGGGCTACCTAGGTATTGTACTTGTAACACTCCTAAAATTTTGAGACATTTTTTTTGAAGTGTTAAATGTAGGTAACGAGTATCCAACAGTAAGTAAAGTGTCATCTACCACACACACATATCCATTACACTACTTATTACAACACATGCTTGCTATGAAATGAAGTACAACTGAAAGGAGCCAAAAAGGGTTTTATAACACAACCGTGTACAACAGTGCTCCAAATAAAAGAGAAAGGCCAAAATAGGATTTTATAAGTAATCCTGTACAACGCGGCCAACAGTAAAGAAAAGAAAGTGCTGAAACTGAAAAGTAAGGCAACCTATCATCTACTGTCCAGTCCAGCTCCAAGTCCAATAAAGGATCCCACAGCCACTCCAAGTCAAGGAGAAAAGGTCCTACAAAAGTAGAGGGTCAGGCACGACCG
>NMUG010000417.1:0-22750 GCA_002855965.1 Monotropa hypopitys | reverse complement strand
CACCTCCCACTTTTCCTCACGAATGCATTAAACGGAATTTGGACAACATCTCAACTCCTAGACAAGTTCCTAAAAGGATTCCACAATGCGAAAAGGAGACAAGGGAAACTGAGAATACGCAAGATCTTCGCCAGAAAAGGTAAGAGTTCCTTAGAAAAGAAAGATTTTTGCACTTTCAATGCGACTATAAATCACCCAAACAAGAGAAATACAAATTCTCAAAGTAAGAATGAAGTATCGAGAGTCAAACTGCAAGGATAATTCCCAGAAAATTAATACAAAATTCATGGATGCATCACAACATGCTATGGATAAGCCGAAGGGACGGAAACATGCCAAAACATCAAGGATACGGAGGGACACGCCGCGGACACGCCAATACGCGAGGGATACACCGAAGATACACTACTACAAAACTAGTCTTCTAAGACGAAATTTGGGGACGAAATGTTTTTTCTCTAATTATATAAAAATTGTGACGAAATTATAATTTCGTCTCTATCTTTAAATAATTAGAAACAAAAATATATTTCGTCTCTATTTAAAGCATTTTAGAGACGAACATAATTTTTTTGTCCCTAATATTATGACAAAAATGTGAGAGACAAATTAATTTCGTATCAAAAAATGACACCATGTGAGAGACAAACTAATTTTGTCCCTAAATTTCTAAAAATTTATTTTGAACAAATGAGTAGGAAAGAGGGAACTAAAATTTGGAGGAAATTTGGGGGGAGATTTTGGAGGGAACACAAATGATTTCGGCTTGAGTTATGCTATGGAGTGGACTCCAACCCCCACTCTGCATATGTGACAGGGGTGAGGCTCATTTTTGATAACTTTTCATCAATCATGTGATAGCAAAAGTGAACCACACCGCTACCACATATGAAGAGTTGGGGATGGATTGGGGATGGAGTGTGGATGAAGTCCACTCCATAGCATAATTCTTTCGGCTCTTAACCCTTCACTGCAACCTCGAACCACAGTCCACCACAACGAGCCACACACCTCTCTCCCGTTCTTCACATGGAACACCACCACACCGCCTCTTCCCCCTGCCACCAGCTATCGCAAAACACAGCACCAACCTCCTCCGAAACCCATCACCAGCTCACCATGCTCAGCCACTGACCGCTGCAAGAACCACCTCCAACAACGACCGCTGCCCACTACCGGCCATCGCAACTCACCCACCACCCTCATTCCCGTCGCCTGTCTCGCTCAGCCTCCTTCCTGTCGCCTGTCTCGCGTAAGCCCTCCAAGCACTAAACAATCTTGATAATTCTTCTTTCTCCCGCTTTCTTGAATTCATCATGTTTCTTAGGAATGTCCCAGACATGCCGCTGTCTCTAGTCAGAGAAGTACATGTCAATTAGGTCGTGTATTACCACTTTATTTTAGATAATTAATTTTATTGGGCTTTTTTAGTGATGGGTTGCTATGCATTTGCATAAATTAGTTTAGGCAATTTTTCCCAGTCACGATAAACACACTGTTTCGAGTGCAAAATGTGGTCCGTAGTCGTTCCAAGACCTAAAAGTTTAGTGAAACCATTGGCTTATACAAAGTTGGAAATTAGTGATAAAACACAATTTTTTGTGAGAAATCCTTTTAGAGTTTATGGCCCCTTTGGATTGGGTTTGATGAGAAAAGAAAAGAGACCAAAATCTCACCAGTTTTCATCACTTGTTTGGATAAATGGGGTGAGAAATGGTGAGATATGTGTACAAATGCAATTTATGTTTTGTTTCTCACCATTTCTTATAAAAATAATGAGATTTGATAAGAAACACACAGTGCTTTCTTTTCTCTTCCTTTCTCACAATCCAGAGGAGCTGATTATTTGCCCCTTTTCAGAATTCTATCTGAGTGTTTAAATTTATAGGAAAACGTAAAGTGCTTCAATTGTTTACTGGTTGTTAAGTGATCTTCCTCCAGTCCAGTGTATCTTGTACTGTTTTATTGTATTATGTGCTGTCTTTGTATAAGCTGGAAAAAGGTCCTTTTAGTGTATTTGTCGCTTTTCAGAAATGTATCTTGTGTTTAAATTATGGAAAAATTAAAGTTGCTGCAATTGTTTGTTGATCATCATTTGACCCCCTTTCCATTTCCTCTAAGGACACACCAAATCAGTTATGGTTCCACTGCAAGTCCTGCATTTTGGTATCACAGACACTGCATTTGTTGTCTCAAATGCATTGGTATTTGGATCTCGGGGAGCATTTGGGGCTTCAAGCATTCCCATGTTTGGATCATAAAGCACTCTTGCACTTAGATTGCAAAGAACTCCATCATCAAGGACTCTTGCACTTCGATTCTGAAACTAAATTTAAGTTGGGATGTTTATTTCAAAGTTGTTCAGAATGTTGTGCAGGCAACACTGCATTCATTCTAAACAGGCACCATATCATTCCCACACTATTCTGGTCATTTTTTGTGAAAACTTTCTTTAGTGTAAACCTATTTTGCTTTAAGAAATGCTATTTTAAAGTTCCTATTGTATTCTTTGATCAGGCAAACTCCAAGATGGTCGTGTAGTTGCAGTGAAGCAGCTATACGAGAACAATTTTAAACGTGTAGAGCAATTCATGAACGAACTTGAGATCCTCACACGTTTAAGGCACGGAAACCTTGTAAAACTCTATGGATGCACATCAAAGAGAAGTCGAGAACTCCTCCTTGTATATGAATACATCCCTAATGGAACGGTGGCCGATCACGTGCACAGAAGACGGGCAATTTCTGGTTTGCTCTCTTGGCCCGTCCGATTGAGTATTGCCATGGAGACAGCTGAGGCTCTTGCCTACCTCCACGCCTCTAAGACATTATTCACCGTGATGTCAAAACCAGCAACATCCTTCTGGACAATGATTTCCATGTAAAACTGGCTAGTTTTGGACTATCTCACTTATTCCCCAATTTTAAGGAAGCTATCAAACGATTAAATTGTATCATAACATTTTCTTAAAAAATTTGATATTTAAGGAAGCTATCATGCACATCTGGACTCACTGTGAATTGTATAATAGTGAATATCAATTTTATTATGTTTATGCTCGACCAATGTTATGTTATCCTGCTCTTGATTGCTGGTTTGCCTCATCTTGAAAACTCAAAATTGCTCATGTGGTGGGATTTGTTAGTAGAATCTTCTAGTGGACGGCTGCTATCAAATCATTCAAATGGACCTTAATGGCCTTAAACTACTAAATTCTTATCAGTAGCTTAACACGAAGATGTGATTGTGTGATTTTATTATCTTATTATTGTGATGTGTAATTTGTATTTTGTTTGTAAGTTTTTCAGTGCAGATTATTGTTGTAGAATGTGATGGTGTGACCTATTATCAACAATTTCTATCTTTGAGGTTCATCTTTACAATCTATAGGTATTGTTATAGTTTCATCAACAAATATTTTTATGTTTCTACGAGAAAAGAACTTTATTCTTATGCGACATATTTAGGATCTTATGAAGTGCGAAAAAAGGTTAGTGATTCTCAGACTTCCAAGATGCCAACAACTGATGGATATTTGTTATTCCTAAAGCTTAGCCCTGTGTGTGCAGTACATAACCATGTCCTGATTGTTTTAGAAGGATAAGGTTTTCAGGTCAAATGAAGGGTTTCATGGCCGAAATATTTATCAATATTTGTTTGAATCTACTACATGTCTCACTCCTCGTTCTCTTGTATGTTGCCTTGGCAGATCATTACTGTGAACTTCCTTGTAGCTTCCATGTCATTTGTTTTTTCATTTAGCACTTGTATTTTCTTTGATCTAATTATGATTCAGTTTCTCATGTTACTCCCTGGCCATGTGATTATGTTTGAATATCTTCGTATTTCATCACAGTTAATGGCTCTCCTACTTTTGAGGCATGCTCTAACTATTGGAAGCGGCGATGACGATGCTTCCACCTTATTCTCTGTAAGTAGGATGTGTTTTCATTATGTCTTAGCATTTATAGGCACTTTGAAAGGTATATGTTTTGCTGTAGTTTTAACATTACAAAAATGTGGATTCTGATCAGCTCTTTCTATTATGGATTGCTGGTTTTCTTCTGCTACATTATGGCCCGGGCTATCAGTATTTTACAACGTCGAAGACAAAGACAGGTTAGTAGAGAGTCCTTAGTAGTTTGTTTCATTTCAGTCCTCACCAAGATGTTGTCATTCATCCGATTTGTTAAAGATGTCATGAAATTTATTAGTGAAAGAGGATGAAGTTTGCAGTATCTTATAAATTCTCTCATGTATGCACTATGTTGGATCAGGATGTCACAGTAGCACTAGCAACAACAAAAATTGCCTTTATGATATAGCAACGACAACATGGTGGTTTGCAATCCTAATGCATTCAGGGCCTCTAGCTATTGGATCTATCTTAGAGTGCAATCCTAATGCATTCAGGGCCTCCAGGCAAAAGATCACTGACAGTCCTCATACAACTAATGAGGTATACCATGGGAACTACTGATTGAAAGAATATTATCTGGACAAACAAATTTGTTCCTTTTAATGTCGTCGTGTCTGGCTATGTAACTTGAACACTGATCGTGTAACTTGAACTAGGTGTCATGCCTATTAGTAAGGTAGATTTTTGCTAACCGAGCATTAATGGGTGTTTCCCACTTCCATAGATTTCCACTTCCATAACCCATGTCCAAATTCAACATCTGACTGAATTGTTTTAGCAAGAACATGTTTTTATATCAGTTTCAAACACAATGGCTTCATCTACTGTGTTACATTTTTCCTTGGCTGGAAAATCACTTGGACGATGATGCTGTTGGATGATATCGTAGTAGCTCGATTTGGAATTTTGCTTGCACATTGGAAGTTTTATACATTTTTTGTTTTGCTTTTCCCCTTCTTTATGTGGACGTATTAAGAATGTTATTTTGTTCAATATTTTACTTACATTAGATGTTACTGTTTCACACCGAAGCAATTTGCCTTGTCATCGCGTCAATTCAGGAAAGGGTAGTACACATATCCAAGTATTGTTGTATATTTATCTTTGCTCGTTGGATGTTTTCTTTACTCGGTGTTAGTTGGGTTGTATTCAGATGGTAAGTCGCACCTGTAACACTGAAATCAATCTAACTAATGGTCAAGCAGAATTTATGAGATTTATGGTCATAGTATCATTATCATTAGACCTGTCTTATGTACTGTAGGCCAATTACTAGAAATTATCGAAAAGACCAGTGGGTAGACTGCAACGTTGAGCAGTTCTTTTCTTTAGATAAAGTTATTTTCTGAAAGAAATAAGTATTGTTTTACATTTTCTGTTTTTAAAAATTGCATCATGTATTTTATATACATATTAAAGACAATTTTGTGCTTTGAAACCCTACTGTTATTGTCTCATCTTCTGTCAGTCTTTCATTCATTTTTTCTCTTTTGGACTTGGATACTTTGTCCAGTTCAAGCCTGAAGAAATAACTGCCGTTATGAACTATTTGGCTGAGCTGGGCACTCTTGCTCCAACTGATTTATTTCTGGGCGGAACAAAATACATGGTGATCCAAGGGGAACCAAGAGCCGTCATTCGTGGAAAGAAGGTATGAACTCTTACCCTCACACTGCTTTGGAACACATTCAGGCGCAAACCACATTAGGGAAATAATGATTCACACATTTACGAGGGAGAACATTTTGTTGTCTATCAATCCACAAAACTCAACCTTTTAGAGAGATGCTGCTCAGTTGATACTCCACATTATCAAAAAGCTTGATTTTGCATTCCAAAAACTGTGTCAGTGAGCCACATGGGTCTGGCAGTGTCCTATATCACTCTTGTAGTGCATTACAGTATGTTTCAAACTCACCTGGTCACATGCCTACTACCAAGGTTGACATGCCTACTGCCAGGATTGTTGTTTAAAAATTCATGTCAAAATTCCAAAGCTAATGTGCAGGCGTTTTATACTTACATATATTTCACAAATTCTGGTTATGATAGTTACGATTCAACAAGAAGCAGAATTTAATTTGTGTGGATCAGGATGGTACATGCCTGTTCATAATTGATTGTGACCATGCCCAGAAATCTTTTTTCATTTCTTCTGGTTTGACACATGTTTGGAATCCATCCTTCTGTTGTTTCTGCAAATCTTCCATCCTAATGCGGTTGCATGTTGACTCTTTGATACGTTGATTTCAGGGACCTGGTGATTTTACTATTATCTCCTTGATCAAGGTTTTTAATTGCTTTGGTATGAATCTGTATTTATACTGTAAAGTTTCCATACTTTCATTACAAACTTGCATCTAATCTCCTACTGTTGAAACAATTGCAATGAAATAATATTGCAATTGCTTGAAGGTGGTGTGCAAACTCCTTGTGGGTACAAAACTATTTGCGGCTTCAGAAGTGCTGCAATGTATGATATCTGAATTACAACAAAATTGGCTTTGTAATCTCCTTGTATGAAAAGTTTACACTGGATTTCCAACTGAAGCACACTTGTGTCCATGGATAGTTTATTTTTTATGAACTATGATAATATGGTAACACTTTTCTTTTATTTTATATGCAGATTAAAGACTAGTGGTATGTGGACCGTCATGCTGCTGCCGTCATGCTGCTGTGGTCATTTTTCTACTGCATTTGCTATTGAATTGTGTCGTTTACTGTTTTGTGCTGTTTTTCTGCCGTGTGCTGCTGTTTTGTGCTGTTTTTCTGCCGTGTACTGCTGTGTTGCGACATGTTTGCTGTTGCGTTTACTGCTATTTGTTGATGCGTTTGCTGCTGTTCTTCATGTTGAAACAGTCTTCATGTTGCAGCAGTTTGTCCACCATTGCTGCTGTTTGTTTCTGCCATGTTGCAGCAGTCTTCATGTTCCACTATTACTCATGTTTTCATGTTTCAGTTGTATTAAACTGCTACTTTTATGTTTTTTGTTCTAATATGTATGTTAAACATGCATTTGAGCTATATGCTATTAAACATGCATTTGAGCTATATGTTTTTTTGTTCTAATAGTTGTTTTAATGTATTAGATTTATTTATACATAAATTATTTTGTCATTAATTTTTCTGGATTAAAAAACGAGAAGATATATTTTATTATTTATTATAAATATCGTTGTGATAAAAAAAATTTATTGGAGACAAATTACTTTGTTTTTAGCTTGTTTGGGATAGTAAAGTAATGAAAAATCTTGTCTCTAAAGTGATTAAGTAATATGATTGGAGATAAAATATATTGTCTCTATAATAAATGTATTTCTTACAAAAAAAATTGTCTCTATACATTAATTAGGGACGAAACTGTTTGACTCTAATGTTTAAATTTGTCATAAATTCTTTTTAATTTAGGACGCAAGATGATTAATGGGGACAAATTTTATATATTATAGGGACGAAATATTTTGTCTCTGTAAGGATAGTATATAGAGACGAAATTTATTTTCGTCCCCTGTCTTTTTAGGGACGAGGCAATAGGGACAAAAATGGGGACGAATTAAATTTATCCATGTATGCTACAGGGACGAAAACCTTGCAATTTGGGACGTATTTTTTCGTCTCTGCTTACCATTTTTGTTGTAGTGATATGCGAACACGCCAAAGACATGCCTACACGCCAAGGATATGAGGATACAGTACCGATACGCGAACACGATGCGTATACTCCGATTTTTCCAAAATATTTTCCGGAATTTTACACAAAGCAAAGAAGCGATTTTCAACCGTCGCAAGGATATCCACAACGACTTCGCCACCATAAATGCGCAAAACAATCTCGGGGATAAATTTCTGAATAAGATAGCAACAATTCAATCGACACGAGTGGAGATTCGAAAGCAAGACAAGCTACAAGGGGTGGTCACACAACAACAGTGCCACCCGAATCACCCCAAACAACAACAACGCCACCAAGAGAAGAACCCAACAATTGAAATCTCATAGACCGACCCGCACACACTTGGCGTGGTACCAGAATGACTAAGAAGTTTGATTTGCGATGTGTTGGCCAGTCACCTTCTCAAAACAATCCTTCATGGTCATTCCTACACCACATGACATGGACTACGCACACCGGTCATGCCAAGCCTTGCCAAAAACTAAGTCGGTGTAGTCGACTTCAAAGAGACACAAATTCTATCCCAACACTCTCAATGCAGCTACACAACAAAACATCGCACCATCTCACTGATCACACCACTGAACACTGACAGTCTTCCCACCGACAATCTTATCACACACTCTCAAAACAAACTCCAATAGGTAACCACATTACCGACAAGAGTGTCCGAGCACAGAAGGGACACGACATCAAAAAGAAGACACCAAGTCGGATTCGCAAAGCGACACGGCAAACGAGAAACATGCACCAGACCGACAAGCCAACATGTGAGAGCGCGAGATACAGGAATGCAATTCCGAAAAACAAGATTTCGCAAAAAGATAGATTTCCGTACGAGAGGCACACAACACACCACTACTCCGCAAGTGCCAAGACTTGGGATATCCCGCGAACCGTCAAGATAAATATGACAAAGGATGATTGCAACATCGAGAGTCTCAGAACGAGGATTTAGAAGGTTTTCCAACAACAAGTGGCTTCTGAGAACACCAACCACGCCAAGGCAACGCAAAACAATTGGGAGAGTACCAAACGAAGAATAAGAACGTTCAACACCAATTCATTGCCAAGAACAAGAAAACCCCATCATTGAGTACAGGAAATCACGAACGCACATGATCGGAATTTCTCTAATGAAAATACTACAACTAGTAATTCTTTCTCGGTGGTAGTATAGTTCAATTGTGCATCCGAGAGAGTCTTACTAGCATAGTAAATGGCAAGTGGGATCCGGTCAACCCGTTGGCCTAGGACGACACCGACCGTGTAGTCAGATGCGTCACACATGATCTCAAAAGGAAGAGACCAATCAGGCGACCTCATGATAGGAGCAGTAGCAAGTTTACCCCAGAGGGTCTCAAAAGCCTCAAGACAAGCGACGTCAAATACAAACGGGACATCTTTTGCCAGAAGATCACAAAGTGGCTTGGATATCTTTGAAAAGTCCCGAATGAAGCGTCTATAGAAGCCCGCATGTCCAAGGAAGGAGCGGATTTGCTTCACTGTGGAGGGGGGAGGAAGTTTTGCAATAAGGTCCACCTTGGCGTGGTCGACTTCGATCCCCCTGTTGGACACTATATGCCCAAGCACAATCTCTTCACGAACTATGAAATGGCTCTTCTCCCAACTAAGCACTAGGTTGGTCTCCACACACCTTTTAAGCACACAACCCAAATTGTGGAGACAACCCTCGAATGAGTCTCCAAAGACGGAAAAATCGTCCATGTAGACTTCTGTAACACTCCGCAAATGTTAGTTTTCGTTTCAACCATTGTCGTATCGCTTGGAAGTCTTCTTAGAATCTTTCGAACTCTTTTGGATCGAGTTCGGGCTTGTCCGGAATGGCCATGGACCCAAATCTGCAATTTTATTTCAATTCTGGTGCAGTTGCACCGGTGCAGGTTGGGGTTGCACCGGTGCAGGTATGGTCCAGAGTGCACTGCTTTCCTCTTAAAGCAGTTGCACCGGTGCAGGTCTTGGGTGCACCGGGCATAGTGAGTCCCGTAGCTTCTGTTCTGGTTTGCATCGGTGTAGGTGGGGTTGCACCGGTGCAGGGGTGGTTTGCATCGGTGCAGGTGGGAGCTGCACCGGTGCACAAGGGTTCTGTTGTGAGGCAGTAGGTGTGCAAAGGGGTTTGCACCGGTGCAGAGATGGCTTGCACCGGTGCAGATGCTGTTTTTCCGAACATCATTAAGGGCAAAGTTGTCCTTTCGCATGGGGTCCTATATATAGGGATTGGGCTCGAGTTTGGAGCATTCCAAACCCTATTTTCCAGCTCTCTCTCTCTACCTCCCTCTTCTCTCCCTCTCCCTTCTCTCTTCAAATCGGAAGGCAAATCGTGCCCGGATCAAGTTTTCCGAAGGAGAAACGTTGCTCACAATGTTGAGGGCTCTTCGGAAACGTGCATATTGAAATCATTCACCATCGTTCTTCGGTAAGTCGATTTTCCAAAGTGGGTTTCTTGATTCGCGTCTTTAGTAAACGTTGTTGTGCTCATCGTTGTGATCGTTTTGACGTATATAGGTTCGCGACGACTTTTTCGGCGACTCCCCGGCGAGGTGATTCCGGTGACGATCAATGTGGGTAACTTCTAAATCCTACTCGATATGCATAAATCGTGCTTCTTCCATTCCATGATTTCGTTCACTCGTCGATTTGTTGATAGGTTATGCCTAGTCGGATTACCGTTGCTCTAAATTCGATTCGATTGTTTAAACTGGGTATTGGGTGTCTTTATCATCATTGATGAGTACTCTCGTGGTTTTGATTGTGGGCGCGGGTTGAGCGGATCATTTTACGAAGTCTAGGCACTTTGAGTTGTTTAGGGTCGCCATGTGTTTGATAGAATGCCATTGTGGAAAGGACGGGATGAATGAAGGTTGATCCTTGTCAATTGTGGTGTTTTGGGTAAGTGTGCTTAAATGATTTGATTTGAGATATCGTGGAGTGAGTTTATAATGAGTGAGTACCCTTGTGGACATGTCGGGATCTTGTTGTCGAGTGCGAACGAATTGTGAGAGATTGTACTGTAAGGATTTGATTTGGGAACTTTATGGATAGTGTGATGAATTGAGATGTCTTGAGTCAACTGAGATGTGAGTTGGTCGTTTGTGGTCATTTTAGAAATTGTTGGTTAAGTAGAGTGTGGATTGGTGGACCTTATGTCGAGACTAATGAATTGGGATTCTTGGTGGACATTCATGAGATGTGGATTGTCGAGTGGAACACTTGGTGGTGCGTCGACTTGGGACTTGTTGTGGGAAACTTGTGAATAGTCGAACTTGAATAACTTCTCTTCGGAATTGAGTGTGGTAGTTGGGTGAACAATTGTTGGCCTTGGCACTAGGTGTCATGTGGACTTTGATTCTAGCTTCAGGCTAAACCGTGAAACGAACTTGAGAGTTCAAAGATGATACCACCCAAACGAAACATACGCAATGAATGCAACGAATTCCAAATACGGGGATGGATCCTACTAGGACCACTCTTGGGCAATCTAAAATCCATAACTTGAACGAAATCCAACTAAGTTCCAACAAATGGTGAGTTTTATGAAAAGTCCCCAAATCGATTTGGAAATCCTATCTTTTTATGAAATGTAAGGATTTGAGAAAATGGTCTTGGAATCTATGTTTATGAAAACTCACGAACGATTGGTTGTTTTGGAACAATGAAACTTATTGGAAAATGATGTTTAGGCCACGGGCCTTATGTTGGAAACTTGGAAATTATTGTTGGAATGGTATAGTGGGTTTGGCCCACCGACTCTTCAGAGTAGTGATGATTATCAAGTGCTTATTATTCAGGTTGAGGTCTTGGGATGTACCAAACGGGGTCTCCCACGACATTGCGCAATGGGGGTAGTACTAAACCCTCCCGACGGACGGGAAATCGAGGAATATACGTGTAGAGGACCGATCACCTCTATGATCGGAATGGCAAAGCACGATTGAGAATGTTTGACACGGAGGTGGGATGCCCGTGATACTTGGAGTAAAGTGTGAAATTGAAATATGTTGGCAATACGAAAAATAAATCTTTTACGTAGTATGAGTCGAAACGTGTAAATCTTTGGAAAAACGTAATTGGATTTGATAACATTTGACCTTGGAACTACTTAAAGAGGAAAGAATATTTTTGACAAAATGACAATGTTTTGATATCTCAATATCTCCCAATCTAAAGAACATCCTAATCTCTAATACTTTGGTATCTCATTAAGGAAAAGAAAATGGTTGGGATTGTCGGAAATTCCGTGGCTTGGTTCGGTGGTTTTCCTTTGGTGTTGGTTTTGAAAGTGTGGTTTGGGTTGGTAGATCTTGTGGTGGTCTTGTACGATAGGTTTTCGTTGGGTGCCTTGTTGGGTGTTACTCTTAGCTTTGCCTACTGTGTTGTACTTGCGTTACCCTTCACTGTCCGCTTTACTTTTACTTGGGCTGTTCACTTAGGACTGCACGTTTCGTGCATGCCTTGTAGTCTTTAGCCATTACCGTCACTGAGCTAGTGTTTTGCTTAGACCCTCCAATCTTTTCCTCTCCAGGTTGTAGCAGCTTTTCTTGTAGGGGTTCCTGGAGAGTTGGCTTGCAGCTGATTCTGTTGGAGCTGCCGACTTGAGTTCGTGACTCCCGAGGGTGGGACCCTCACCTTTCTCCTTTACTCTTTACAGCTTCAGTTTTCAGTTCAGTAGTTGTACTTCTCTTTGTACTTCGTTCAGTTGATGTTGTATCGTAAGGAAATGTAATGAGAACTTCTACTGTACTGCTTTTGTTACAGCTATTAACTCCCACTGTTGTATTTAAATTGTGTTTCAAAAAAATGTTTCTCAAAATTGTGGGATGTTACAGTTGGTATCAGAGCTTTCGGTATGAATACCTTCGGACCGTGGGAAGACACCTAGTCTTTATGGGTTCCTTAGGATAATTACGGATGATACGATTATCTCATGTGCCTTGGAGCACCGTCTATCTTGAGTTCTTGAGTTCGCTTCCGCAGAGTCGTTGTGTTGTCCCGACTCTTTCTTGTGATGTTAAGTTCTTCGGTTGGGTTGGGAGATAGGTGTTGTTCCTCCCTCGAAGCTAGTGTAGAGTTGTCGGTTATACTCTCGAGTTCCTAGCTCTCTTAAGAATGTTTGCATTGCTTCTGTTGTTTCGTAGGTTTGAAACCCTCCCTTGTGGATAGTTAGTGGAAATTGTGACTTGCAGTGCAATGATAAGTCTTGAGATTCGTTGGCCTCCTCGCCTTGAGGCACAAAATTTGTGGTTGTCTTGTGGTCTCGTAGGTTCCGTTGAGTTTTGGGGCTCTCTTTTGGTGGATGTGTAGTGGAAATTCTTGACTTTGGAAGAATGATGCTGTTAAGACTTGTTGGTTTTCCGATTTTGAGGCATAAGGTTGGGCTTTGGTCGTGTGGTCGTGTGTTGGTTAAGGCTTCCGTTTATGCATCTTTGGGTATAGTGGGGTTTGTCCTCCTATCTTTTTTGTGTAATCGTGCGACTTTGTCTCCAAATTCTAGTTGATCTATGTGTGATGACCATTCATGGGTCTTTTCCCTCTTGAGAACCTTACATCATTCGTGCAATGTCCGTTCCTTTTTATCTCGAAGCGGTTATTTTCATGTAGTGACGATGATTCTTTCTCATTGCCAGTGTTTGATGGATCCTAAGCGTGTTGCGAGTTGGATTCATCATGGAGTTCCTACTCCTGAAGTGGTTGTGGAAGATGGTGCTCAACATCTCCCTGGATTGTTTCGTGACGCGATGGGTTTGCAGTTCGAGAATCTGACGCAGGGTGACATGACGGTCACACAGTATGCCGCCAAATTCCATTCCTTGTCGCGTTTCGCGTTGGAGTTAGTTCGTTCAGAAAGTCAGAGGTGCAGAAGATTTGAAAGAGGTTTGCGTCCTGAGATTCAGCCACATGTTGTGGGTTTGCAAATTCAGAATTATGCTTCCTTGTTGGAAAGCGCCAGAGCAGTGGAGTCGTGCCTTAGTCGTTTGCAGACGACACCAAGAGTGGAGTCTTCTCACCGTGTCACTAGTCAGAGTTCTGGTTCGGCTGGAAAGGTAAGCAAGAATCCAGGTCATGATCAAGTGGAAGTATCTGGGAATCGTCGAGGTGGTGATTCATCCTCTTCTGTGCACAAGCCGGGAATGACTTCGGTTTCTCGAATCATATGCCATAGATGTCGTCATGCGGGTCATTTTCATTCGCAGTGTGCCGCGCCAACGTCTCATTCGAAGCATTGTTACCGTTGCGGCAAGTTAGGTCATATGGCAAGGGATTGCCCAAATCAGTGAAGAATCAGATTGAAGTTGTGCGGTTTCGTTGCGTCTTTGTTCGGCCTTTGAAAGAATGGTGTTGTCCGTAACACCTTTGTTGGGGATTATCTCTTGCTTTCTTTTTATGCAAAAAAAAAACTTTGTCGTTGATTCTATGTGCTTGTTTGCACACTTGGACTTTTGAAACCTATTGTACTTTTGTTGTGGTGTGCATCTTTTGCCTTGTTGAGCACACTAGACTATGTTCCGGTTGAATGAAATGCTTGTTGGAGTTTCATACTTGTCGTTGGAAATCAATATTTTTGCGTGATCGGTAAAAATATGAATAGACTTGTTGATTCATTTTTTTTGGGATTCGGTATTTTTGCGCAATTGGCAAAGATCCATCTACTTGTAGTTGCTTCCTTTTGTGCCTTGGAAACATCTTGATGAGTGTTGTTTGACTCCTGTCGTTGTTGTGGTTGAGGCACCTTGCATAGGCCCCATCATCTTGTTTATGACCGGATTGTTCGTGTTGAGGAAAGTCAAATCGCGGTAAGAAGTCCTAAATTCTTTTTTTTGTTGCTCGTCTCGTCGTAGTATTCGTACGTATAGTTCTTGTCGTTTGCGGAAAGAGTATGGATCTTCAAGGCGACGTATCGAATAGAATCGTGGGAATGGGTACGAATGCATATTGAAAATTTTAGACTTGGTGTGAGTTAATGTTAAGTCATGTTGTTGGACTTAACATTTGTATACTTGATATAGCGTGCGTGTGTTTTTCTTTGATTGTGCGATGTAGGTTTGACGGGTGTGCATTGAATTGGGATATGCCTTCGGTCGGGGCCTCTCAAGACGATCACGCTTGTCACTCTGTCATCACACCAGGGTGTGTATCTTTGTTGCGTTGTGGATAAAGAGCATGTATATGCATACGGGAATTGGGATGGTTGCGAGTAGTTCTTCGTTTGCGGTTTGGTATCGTGGCATACCTATGGCTTGTTCGTGGTTCGGTGATGCTCGCTTGCGCGTTGGTGCATCTTCCTTGAAGCGGTTTGGATTCCTTGGGTGGATTCGGTGTTTGATCGTTGCGTGTTCGTGGCAAAAGTGTTCGGTCATTAAGTGCGATTGGATTGCTTCATCGTTTATTGATTCCGGTTGGTGTTGGGAATTTCGTTTCAAGCTAAGCGAAAGCTTGCCGTGCGTGGTCGCTTATCGTAAAATGGTTTCCTTCGCGGTGATGGTGTTTGGTGTTCAAATACCTTCGGGTATTCTCGTTGTTGGTCGCGTTGATCTTCTAATCTCTTGCGCGAGTAAATTTCGAGGACGAAATTCTTATAAGAGGGGGAGTTTGTAACACTCTGCAAATGTTAGTTTTCATTTCAACCATTGTCGTATCGCTTGGAAGTCTTCTTACAATCTTTCGGACTCTTTTGAATCGAGTTCGGGCTTGTCCGGAATGGCCATGGACCCAAATCTGCAATTTTATTTCAATTCTGGTGCAGTTGCACCGGTGCAGGTTGGGGTTGCACCGGTGCAGGTATGGTCCAGAGTGCACTGCTTTCCTCTTAAATCAGTTGCACCGGTGCAGGTCTTGGGTGCACCGGTGCATAGTGAGTCCCGTAGCTTCTGTTCTGGTTTGCATCAGTGCTGGTGGGGTTGCACCGGTGTAGGGGTGGTTTGCATCGGTGCAGGTGGGAGCTGCACCGGTGCACAAGGGTTCTGTTGTGAGGCAGTAGGTGTGCAAAGGGGTTTGCACCGGCGCAGAGATGGCTTGCACCGGTGCAGATGCTGTTTTTCTGAACATCATTAAGGGCAAAGTTGTCTTTTCGCGTGGAGTCCTATATAAAGGATTGGGCTCGAGTTTGGAGCATTCCAAACCCTATTTTCCAGCTCTCTCTCTCTCTACCTCCCTCTTCTCTCCCTCTCCCTTCTCTCTTCAAATCGGAAGGCAAATCGTGCCCGGATCAAGTTTTCCGAAGGAGAAACGTTGCTCACAACGTCGAGGGCTCTTTTACAACGTGCATATTGAAATCATTCACCGTCGTTCTTCGGTAAGTCGATTTTCCAAAGTGGGTTTCTTGATTCGCGTCTTTAGTAAACGTTGTTGTGCTCATCGTTGTGATCGTTTTGACGTATATAGGTTCGCGACGACTTTGGCGACTCTCCGGCGAGGTGATTCCGGTGACGATCAATGTGGGTAACTTCTAAATCCTACTCGATATGCATAAATCGTGCTTCTTCCATTCCATGATTTCGTTCACTCGTCGATTCGTTGATAGGTTATGCCTAGTCGGATTACCGTTGCTCTAAATTCGATTCGATTGTTTAAATTGGGTATTGGGTGTCTTTATCATCATTGATGAGTACTCTCGTGGTTTTGATTGTGGGCGCGGGTTGAGCGGATCATTTTACGAAGTCTAGGCACTTTGAGTTGTTTAGGGTCGCCATGTGTTTGATAGAATGCCATTGTGGAAAGGACGGGATGAATCTGGGTTGATCCTTGTCAATTGTGGTGTTTTGGGTAAGTGTGCTTAAATGATTTAATTTGAGATATCGTGGAGTGAGTTTATAATGAGTGAGTACCCTTGTGGACATGTCGGGATGTTGTTGTCAAGTGCGAACGAATTGTGAGAGATTGTACTGTAAGGATTTGATTTGGGAACTTTATGGATAGTGTGATGAATTGAGATGTCTTGAGTCAACTGAGATGTGAGTTGGTCGTTTGTGGTCATTTGAGAGATTGTTGGTTAAGTAGAGTGTGGATTGGTGGACCTTATGTCGAGACTAATGAATTGGGATTCTTGGTGGACATTCATGAGATGTGGATTGTCGAGTGGAACACTTGGTGGTGCGTCGACTTGGGACTTGTTGTGGGAAACTTGTGAATAGTCGAACTTGAATAACTTCTCTTCGGAACTGAGTGTGGTAAGTTGGGTGAACAATTGTTGGCCTTGGCACTAGGTGTCATGTTGACTTTGATTCTAGCTTCGGGCTAAACCGTGAAACGAACTTGAGAGTTCAAAGATGATACCACCCAAACGAAACATACGCAATGAATGCAATGAATTCCAAATACGGGGATGGATCCTACTAGGACCACTTTTGGGCAATCTAAAATCCATAACTTGAACGAAATCCAACTAAGTTCCAACAAATGGTGAGTTTTATGAAAAGTCCCCAAATCGATTTGGAAATCCTATCTTTTTATGCAATGTAAGGATTTGGGAAAATGGTCTTGGAATTAATGTTTATGAAAACTCACGAACGATTGGTTGTTTTGGAACAATGAAACTTCTTGGAAAATGATGTTTAGGCCACGGGCCTTATGTTGGAAACTTGGAAATTATTGTTGGAATGGTATAGTGGGTTTGGCCCACCGACTCTTCGGAGAAGTGATGATTATCAAGTGCTTTTTATTCAGGTTGAGGCCTTGGGATGTACCGAACGGGGTCTCCCACGACATTGCACAATGGGGGTAGTACTAAACCCTCCCGACGGACGGGGAATCGAGGAATATACGTGTAGAGGACCGATCACCTCTATGATCGGAATGGCAAAGCACGATTGAGAATGTTTGACACGGAGGTGGGATGCCCGTGATACTTGGAATAAAATGTGAAATTGAAATATGTTGGCAATACGGAAAATGAATATTTTACGTAGTATGAGTCGAAACGTGGGAAAAACGTAATTGGATTTGATAACATTTGACCTTGGTACTACTTAAAGAGGAAAGAACATTTTTGACGAAATGACAATGTTTTGATATCTCAATATCTCTCAATCTAAAGAACATCCTAATCTCCAATATTTTGGTATCTCATTAAGGAAAAGAAAATGGTTGGGATTGTCGGAAATTCCGTGGCTTGGTTCGGTGGTTTTCCTTTGGTGTTGGTTTTGAAAGTGTGGTTTGGGTTGGTGGATCTTGCGGTGGTCTTGTACGATAGGTTTTGGTTGGGTGTCTTGTTGGATGTTACTCTTAGCTTTGCCTACGGTGTTGTACTTGCGTTACCCTTCACTGTCCGCTTTACTTTTACTTGGGCTGTTCACTTAGGAATGCACGTTTCGTGCATGCCTTGTAGTCTTTAGCCGTTACCATCACTGAGCTAGTGTTTTGCTCAGACCCTCCACTCTTTCCCTCTCCAGGTTGTAGCAGCTTTTCTTGCAGGGGTTCCTGGAGAGTTGTCTTACAGCTGATTCTGTTGGAGCTGCTGACTTGAGTTCGTGACTCCCGAGGGTGGGTGGGACCCTCACCTTTCTCCTCTACTCTTTACAGCTTCAGTTTTCAGTTCAGTAGTTGTACTTCTCTTTGTACTTCGTTCAGTTGATGTTGTATCATAATGAAATATAATGAGAACTTCTACTGTACTACTTTTGTTACAGATATTAACTCCCACTATTGTATTTAAATTGTGTTTCAAAAAAAAATTGTTTCTAAAAATTGTGGGATGTTACAACTTCTAAGAATTTTTCCACGTAGTCCGAAAAAATTGATACCATGCACCGCTGAAAAGTAGCAGGTGCATTGCACAAGCCGAAAGGCATGCGCCGGTACGCAAAGGTGCCATATGGACACGTGAAAGTCGTTTTTTCTTGATCTTGAGGATCGACCGCCACTTGATTATACCCAGAGTATCCGTCCAGGAAACAGTAGTAGGTACGGTCGGCCAATCTCTCAAGGATCTGATCAATGAACGGCAAAGGAAAATGGTCTTTTTTAGTCATGGAGTTGAGCTTTCGATAGTCAATGCATACGCGCCAACCTGTGGTCTGGCGGGTCGGAACAAGCTCACCCTTCTCATTTTCTACAACTGTGATGCTAGACTTCTTTGGGATAATTTGAGTGGGACTAACCCACTGGCTGTCGGCAATGGGATAAATGATGCCGGCATCTAACAGTTTGACCACTTCCTTCATAACAACTTCTTTCATAATGGGATTCAACCTCCTTTGCATCTCTCGAGTAGGCTTTGAGTTTTCATCACAATGGATGCGATGCATGCAAATGAAGGGATCTATCCCTTTTAGGTCGGCCACCGACCACCCTATCGCCATGTTGTGCTCTTTAAGCACAGCAATGAGTTGATCTTCCTGGGTAGAGGAAAGATCTGAAGCGATAATCACTGGTAGGGTGTCGTGTGGACCCAAGAAGACATATTTGAGTGAAGACGGAAGGGGCTTCAACTCCAACTTTGGTGCTTTCTCAACGGATGGTGGAGTGGGTGTAGAGGCCAATGTGGGTAATGGCTCAAACGAGGAGGAACAAGCAAATGCATCCATAGGAGGTATCAAATCTAATAATGTGTTCACCTCTGCGATGGATTGATCAATATCAAACTCCTCGTAGCCAAAGTGCGCTAGGCACGCCTCAAGAGGATCATCGGCTAATATGTAAGGAAGGGCATCCTCCACCGACTCATGAACTACATCAATAGCGAGGCATTCTTGCTCCTCAGCTGGTTGGTGGGAGGCATGATACATATTTAAGCTTAGCTTCATATTGCCAAAAGACACCTCCATCACACCACTTCTCACCGAAATGTTGGCATTGGTTGTGGCCAAGAAGGGTCTCCCCAAAATGACTGGGGTTTGAACTCTCAAGCTCAGGGGGTGGACAGGTTCCATGTCAAGGACTAGAAAATCAGCTGGATAATAGAAATTATGTACCTTGACAAGGACGTCTTCAAGCATATCCCTATGAGCTCTCACAGATCGGTCGGCCATCTAGAGTGTGACCACCGTGGGTTTCAACTCACCCAATCCCAGCTCCTCGTATACAGAATACGGTAACAAGTACTTGCCCCCAAATCTAAGAGTGCCCGATTAATGGTTTGAGAACCAATAATGCATGAAATTGTCGGGACTCCTGGATCGGGTAGCTTGGGTGCCATATCGGCTGAAAGAATCGCACTCACTTGGTGCGGAACTGGAATGGGTTCAAGAAATTTGGCTCGTGCCTTCCTTTTATGTGTGCATAAGTCCTTTAGGAACTTAGCATATGAAGGAATTTGTTGGATGGCATCGAGCAGAGGCAAATTAATTTTCACTTGTTTGAACAACTCCATAATGTTCTCAACAGGGGCTCCCTTCTTGCGGAAGGGTGGAGGCATATCAAGACAAGCGGGGAAAGTGCTCGGGGAACATATTTGGGGACTATAGGTGAGTCCGATGATGATGTATTTGCAGCTGCAAGCCCTTTCCCTTTTTCATTGTTTGGAGCGGACCCGGATGATGGAGACTTTGTCTCTTTAGGCTTTGGGTCCGTGGGAGTAGTATCTACTATCTTTCCATTTCTCAACACCGTTACCGCCTTAGCCTGTTCATTATTGGAGTCCACACCAATTTCGTGAACACTCCTTGCATTAGATATCGGCTGGCTAGGTAACTTTCCTTCATCTCTTTTGTTTAGCTGGTTAGCTAGTTGCCCGAATTGGGCTTCTAGCTTAGCCCGAGATTGGACCTCCGAATGAACAACTTGAGTGAGAGCTTGAATTTGTTTAGACTGCTCCTCAATCATTTTAAGCATAGCGGAAGAGTCCATGGAAGAATTTGGATTTGCAGGAGAAGACTGGAAGTGTTGTTGAGGAATAGAGGAAGATTGTTTATATGATGATTGCGGATGGAATTATTGATTTGATTGACTGAATGATTGCGGATGAGATAAATGTTGGGCCATGGGTGGCCTAGAAGAAGATGGTGCCCCTTGGCCCGATGGTCGCCACGAGAAATTTGGATGATTCTTCCACCCAGGGTTGTAGGTGTTAGAATATGGATCGTTTTGCGGGCGACCAAAGCCTTGGGTAAAACAAGCCTGCTCCTCTGTCTCCTGGGGCGGTAATACATGTTGACATTCTTCAGTGGTATGCCCTGGAGTACTGCATATCTGACATGCCTCAGCAATAGCTGGGGGTGGAGGAGTATAGACTGCATTCTGGCCTAAGGATATGATGCTGTCAAGCTTTTTGGCCATTGAGCCTACCTTGAGACTCAAATCATTTTGATGGTCCACTTGATATAAGCCTCTTGGCTTATTTGGTGCAGGGGTGGACCTATGATTAGTGATACGGGAGTCCTGGTGGTGGCGGGAATTCTCAGCAAATTGTTCAAATATTTTCCACCCTTCTTCAGGACTTTTGTTCATGAAACCGCCACCGCAAGATGCATCTATCATATAGTGGCGATGTTCATTCATCCCGTGGTAGAATGTCTGGACCAAATGCCACTTAGGCACCTCGTGATGAGTACACCTTCTCAAAAGATCATTCAATCGTTCCAAAGTTTCGTGGAATTGTTCGCCCTCGAGTTGAGTGAAGTTCATTAGAGAACGGCGAATTTGATTAGTCTTCCCAATTGGGAAGTATTTCTTAAGGAACTCTTGTTGGCATTGGTTCCACGATGTGATGCTTCCCGGCGCCAAGGTATTTAACCACTGTTTGGCTCGATCCTTCAGTGAGAAAGGAAAGAGCTTAAGACGCAAGGCATCATCGGTGAAGTGCATGAAGCGCACCGTGGAACAAATGTCAATAAATTCAGTGAGGTGGGCATATGGGTCCTCATTCTCTCGCCCATAGAAATTGGGAAGCAAGTTCAATAGGGCTGGCTTAATTTCATAATGTGTAGCCACCGGTGTTGGTTGTCTCACACACATTGGGTTCGTGTATGGACCTGGAAAAAAATAGCCCCCAATGGCATGATAGCCCTATTGATTACCTCCTTCGTATGCGGGTTGGGCTTGATTGTTGTCTTCGACAATTATTGGTGGCCTTTGATTGTTGCCTCCAATATTTGCCGGTGGTTTCTGTATCTGTCCCCCCATGGCTAAAGTATTATGTTGATTTTCGCCAATGGGTGGATCATTAGTTCCAAATTTTTCAGCCATCGGAATCGGGGTTTGATTCCTCGATGTATAACGATCAACTCTGGCTATTTTTTCTAGTTCCGAATTAAGGTCTTTTATCTCCGGGTGCAAAGAGCGGCGCCCGTGCATAAAAGACTCAGAACAAAATTAAAAGAAAGAAAAAGAAAACTACGAACTTAAGGAAAGAATAAAAATCCAACTAAAGCAAAAACGTTGACTCTCCCCGGCAACGGCGCCAAAATTTGATCGCTGTCGTGCGCGAGTCAAAAATAAGATTTATAACCGAGAATTAACACTACGTAGTAGTGGTAAGTCAGGGGTCGATCCAAGGAAAGTGAATGTTTTAACTTAGTGAGTTTCTACTCCTTAACTCAAATTCTGAAACGATTTGGAGGTTTGTTGTTTTGCAACTTAAATAAACTTTAAACACAACTACTTACTTCTTTGATAAAGAGATACCCTGGGTTTTCGAGTAATCATTTCACTGAGGTTTCTCGGGTTCATTGAAAGCCCGGTTTTGGTTGGAATATCTCACAGACAATGTATTGCAATTACATAGTTATGAGAGAAAAATATCTATTTTGCCGGATAGCATGGATTATCAAGCTAGTACGGCCCATCTTCACAGTACGACCCATCACTAGGGCACGACTCGTCTGAGGGCATGGCCCGTCTAAGATGTATAACCCATCTTATTCGTACTAGATAGATCTTAGAGAGCACCATTGTATGAATGAGCGATTGAAGTTAAAATCAACGATTCCAACTAAAATTGTCACGACCCATTCTAGAATATATTAAAAATATTAAAAACTGGCAATGGATAATGACTAAAAAGTACCACAACTAAAACTCCAGTGATAAAAATCACCACAACTCAGAGATCTACTGAAAAATAAAAACCAACGCAGCGGAAATATAAATAAAATCTCCAACAAGTAGTCTGAAAAACAAACTCTGCTATCCAACCAAAACAACTCACACTACTAGTCTGACAAGTACAACCAGTCTATCTCTCAAAATAGCTACTGAAACT
>NMUG010000416.1:0-22752 GCA_002855965.1 Monotropa hypopitys | reverse complement strand
TGGTATGAGTAGATTGCAGATTTTACAAATTTGAGGCAAGGTAGAATGTGTAATACCCATCTTTTCTATTTAATAAATTATAAGATATTTTAATAAATATCAAATGATAATTGGAATGATTATTATACTCCATGTTAAGTATAACCAAAGGGGTATTTAATTAAGGGGATTAATTCATATAAAATATACTTATAAGATTATAAGTATTAAGTAAGTATGGAATAATGGCATGCAAGGGTAATTAGTGGGATTGGTGACAGGGTAAGGAGGTAAAAGCTCCTAAAAATCTGTATTTGGGGTTTTCGTTAGGTTAATCTCACATTATTTGCTAAGTGTGCTTAAGAGTTTGAGAGAAAAGGAGGCTAGGTTCCAAGAAGAGATTCAAGGAACTGAGGGTCTTAGAGTGAAGATTTGAGGAAGAAACCTTCTACGACATTGTTCCTAAGGTAATTACTAATATATTGATGTAGTTTTTATGTTTAAATGATTTCATACTTAGCCTAGATTGGAGTTATGAACACTAATCTCATTTTGGGGGAAACTCTAGGTTTAAGGGATGATTCTTGGGATTTGAGGGTGTTTAAGAGTTGATTAAGGCCACAAATTAAGTATGTTTAGTATCAACATGTTTAGAACACTTGTGATGGGTTGATTTTGGATGTTTTGAGGTTGGATCGAAAAGATTAAAGGTTGATTCGTCAAAATTTATGAGGGAATTATTTTCTGCACATGGGGTACTAGTCCCTTGCTCCATAGGGTACCGGTCCCCGCTGAGCAATTGGTTTGGAAAGCTGAGGGGTATCGGTCCCTTGTTCCGTGGGGTACCGGTCCCCGCCGAACAGTTAGTTTGGGAAGTTGACGGGTACTAGTCCTTTGTAATGTTGGGTACCGGTCCCCGCTGTGCAGCGGGGTAACCTAGAGGACGGGTACCGGTCCCCTGTACCGTGGGGTACTGGTTTCCGCTGGGCTTTTCTGGCAGATTTTGGTAACTTCTTGGGATGTTCGGATACGAACTTCGGATGTGTTTGAGAGGTATTAGGGACTAGTTGGGGACTTTAATAAACTGTTTAAGAATAGTTATATATTCAGTTGGTAATTATAAAAATCAAACCGTATCGAATGTTGGTTTAATTTAATGATTTTGTTATTCCTTGTCAATTTATATATCAATGTGGACTAAAATTTATAGTTGTTTTGATAGGGATGCTCGAGCAGGGCATTGAGACCTCGCTCAAAGGCAAAGAGAAGGTTTGAAAAGCGGTATTGGTGAGTGTAGGACTATGGTATCTTTAATTGTACATATGCGAGTCTTTATTTAATTATTGTTGTTGCATTGGAAAATATAATGCATGTTGAGTTATGTTATGAGGAATGAGATGCATGTCATGAGTTGAGAAAGCATGACATACCTATATATATTATGCATTGCCTGCGTGGGACGTGTGGCATTATTGGCAACCTGAGTAAGTCTAATTATTGGCAACCTGAGTAAGTCCAATGGGTGTGCGGGGCGTACCCAAAAATGTGTGCGGGGCGTACGAACTATTGCCTATAGCAATAGCTATTTTCAGGGCATGGGATGCACTTGTGAATGAAAGTTATTGTTGAATCATTCTACGATTTTTGTCATTAATATTGCTTGAGATTGGAAGTTGAAAATATCATAGTCATACTCTGTTTCCTTGTTTTTGACTTGGAAAGAGGTCACAGGCTTAGCGGTCCACTACCAGACTGGAGGAAGATTGATGCTTGGATGGAAATAATTAGCTAAGGTCCTTTTTAAGGATCATTATGCTTGAGGCTTCGCAGTAGTACCTTTGGGTAGTCTTGTACTGTTTGTGATTTAGAGACTTGTATTTTTTGAGATCACTGAGTAGTTCGTTTTATTTATCTTGTGGTTTGTGTTTGAGGCTAATGAGTACTTGTAGCAATTATGGTTTTATCATAGAAGTTTTACCTTGGTTTATTTAATATGTTCCATAAATGTCATTAAGGATTTCTACTTAAGTAAAAGAAATTTTAAATTCTGCATTTTTGAGAAATTATAAGTTTGGAATGTTATAACTTGGTATCAGAGCATAGGTTCTAAGTCCGATTTATGGGACCATGTGATTAAATACAATTTATACTTGAGGTGTGAATTTGAGGTAAGTGTTGGGAGTTGTGGTATTAGTATTTTATGACTATTATATGTGTCTTTGACACCTATGGGACTTGCCTTGAAATCCGATTGGAAGGATGCATGATCAATGTTCTCTTCTAATGGGAAGTCTTGGGAAGTTAAGTAGAAAAGCATAGTATAATAAAATGCTAAGGGTTAAGGTGGCTAAGTAGTGGACCATAGGATGTCAAGTCATGCTTTGGGTCATCAAGGTGTGTTTGACTAATGCGTGGGTGTTTGACATCTAATACTTGTTTCCACCATGTTGTTTCTTGTGTTGTGATTTTCAGGAAAACAATAAAGCATAACAACCAAGGGATGGAGGCCAATCAGAATGTGGAGAGAGGTATGGGTATGGGTCTTTTAGAGAGATTTAAACGGTTGTGCAGTATGGTGTTCGAGGGGTGTAATAACCATGAGGTGGATGAGGAGTGGTTATAGGATGTAGAGTTGGTGTTAGACACTATGGGAGTTGAGGGAGATCAGAGGGTGCTATTGGCGACCTTTCTTTTTAGAGACGAAGCTAGAAATTGGTGGAATGCCTTTAGAAGGCTAGAGGTGACACCGGCACTTGGAGCGGAGCCGACTGCACCCAGGGCTATCACTTGGGATAGATTTATCCAGGGATTTAACAATAAGTTTTATCCCGACAGTTTCCTTTTTGGGCAGGAGGCGACTTTCACAAATTTAAAGCAAGGGAGTATGTCAGTGAGTGAGTATGAGTTAAAATTTACTACATTGTCCCGGTATGCACCGTACATGGTGAGTTTGTAGGATTTGAAGTGTAGACTTTTCAGGATGGGTTTGGCGCCGGGAGTTGCTTCGAGGTTGTTATCTTTTAGAGAGAGGGATTATACAGACCTTGTGGATATGGCGACGAAGATGTGGAAAGATATTCAGGATTACCGGGAAAATAAAGAGTCATTTAAAAAGGCAAAATTGGAGAATAGTGGAAGATCTGGGGGGAATGATTTCAAGGGTGGTGATTCAAAATCAAGGTTTGATAAGGGGAGGAGTGGTAGAGGAAACAGAAGTCAAGAGAGTGATTGGAGTGGAAACCAAGAGAGAAGTGTTAATCAACAGTCACGGTCTAATGGTAGAGGCTTTTCTAGGAGGTGTTT
Source organism: Monotropa hypopitys (assembly GCA_002855965.1). Taxonomy (NCBI): domain Eukaryota; kingdom Viridiplantae; phylum Streptophyta; class Magnoliopsida; order Ericales; family Ericaceae; genus Monotropa; species Monotropa hypopitys. The sequence continues at coordinate 19,470 of NMUG010000416.1, read as the reverse complement.
TAAATGTGAGTCGCCGAATTATATTGCTGGAGATTGTACATCAGGGAATAACGGGCTGAAATGTTTCAAGTGTGTGGGAAAGGGTCACAAGCTATGCATTGTGTTCAACAACAGACTCAATTACTGGTTGTGTCAGTAGGAAGTACGGTAGGAGGTGCTAACAAGGGAACTATGGGCCAGCCTTCTCATGACAGGGTGTTTACTCTAGATTGACAAGCAGCTCAAACAAATCCAGATATGGCGATAGGTATGATTCGTGTATCTACTTTATATGCACGATTTTTGATTGATTCTGGTGTCATGCACTCGTTTGTATCTATTGTTTTTGGTTCCCGTATGGATAGAGAATTGTCACCGATAGGCCACACTTTTCGACACCAATGGGTAATGTGGTAGAACTTGAGTTATACTATCCGGGTTGTAAAATTTGGGTGGGTAATGAGCCTTTGTTGTAAGATTTAATTTCACTAGATATGTCAGATTTAGATGTAATTTTGGGGATGGATTTCGTAGCCGCTCATTTTGTCGTTATCGATTATGTTAGTAAGGAAGTGTTGTTTTGGATTCCTGGAAAACCTAGTTGGAAAATTTGTGGTGATAGTGTAGAGTTGCTTAGATGTGTTATTTCGTCGATGAAAGCTATGTCCTTGTTGAGTAAGTTTTGCGAATGGTTTTTGGCTTATGTGATCGATTCTGAGAAGGGTGAGAAGAGTATTGGGGATATTCCTATTGTGAGAGATTTTCAAGACGTTTTTCGAGATGAGTTGCTGGGGGTAGTTCTAATTAGAGAAGTGGAGTTCACGATTGAGTTAGTTCCAGGTACTAGTCCTATATCCATTGCTCCTTATAGGATGGCACCTGCCGAACTCTATGAATTAAAAATGCAGTTGAAAGAGTTACTTGATAAGGGATTTATTAGACCTAGTGTGTCTCTTTAAGGAGCCCCCATGTTATATGTGAAAAAGAAGGATGTATCGATGAGAATGTGCATAGACTATAGGCAATTGAAAAAGGTTACCGTGAGAAATAAATACTCATTGCCTAGGATTGATGATCTTTTTGACCAACTTCAGGGAGCTTCGGTGTTTTCAAAAATTGATTTGAGGTCTGGTTACCACCAATTGAAAGTTAGGGACTGTGATGTTGCGAATATGGCTTTCCGTACTAGATATAGACACTATGAGTTTATGGTTATGCCTTTTGGGTTGACTAAAGCACCGGTGGTATATATGAATTTGATGAATAGGGTGTTTCAATCTTATTTGGATTCCTTCGTAATTGTTTTCATTGATGATATTTTGGTGTACTCGCGGTCTAGAGAAGAACATGAAAAGTATTTGGGATTAGTTTTACAAAAATTGAGAGAGAATCAATTGTATGGAAAATTTAACAAATATGAGTTTTGGCTTGAACGAGTGGTCTTTTGGGGGCATGTTATTTCTAGTGAGGGTATTTGTATGGACCCTAAAAAGATTGAGGTTGTGGTGAATTGGGAAAGACCGACTTGCGTGACTAAAATCCGTAGCTTCTTGGGATTGACAGGTTATTATAGGTGCTTCATCGAAAAATTCTCGTCTATTGCTATGCCATTGACTATGCTTACTAGAAAGGGTGTTAAATTTGAATGGTCAGAGGAGTGCGAGAATAACTTACGGATTTTGAAAGAAAAATTAGTTTCGGTACATATATTAACTATTTTGGAGAGAACTGAGGATTTGGTGATTTATAGTGATGCATCGCATTGTGTTTTGGGTTGTGTATTGATGCAGCGGTGAAGAGTGATAGCATATGCTTCGAGGCAACTGAAAATCATGAAAGAAACTACCCTACACACGACTTGGAGTTAACGGCCATAGTATTTGTATTAAAAACTTGGAGGCATTATTTATATGGTATAACTTGTGAAATTTTTACCAATCACCAAAGCTTGCAATATCTATTTACCCAAAAAGATTTGAATTTGAGCCAATGTAGGTGGATGGAGCTAATTAAAGACTATGACTGTAATATTCATTATCACCCAGGGAAAGCGAATGTGGTGGTGGATGCTTTGAGTAGGAAAGTTGTGAGTAGAGTATCATGTTTGACTTGTGCTAGAGTTGAGAAATTTTCTGAATTGAGCAGTTTGGACGTTGATTTGTCATTGGGTTCGAATGGGGTTCTTTTGGTGAATCTTGTAGTGAGACCATTGTTTATGGAGATGGACAGAAGAATGATATGTTCTTAGAAAAGATGCGACAACAAATTTTATTAGGTGAGAAGTCAGAGTTTTATATTCGTGGGGATGTTATATGTTGATGTTTGGGAATCGAGTTTGTGTACCGGAGGATGTGGAACTTAGGAGAAATATTCTTGAGGAGGGACATAGTTCTAAATTTTCAATGCATCCAGGGTCTACAAAAATGTATCGAGACTTGCGAGAAATTTTTGGGTAGAGAGGGTTGAAGAGTGATATAACCGATTTTGTTGCTAGATGCCTTATTTGTCAAAGGGTGAAGATTGAGCATCAACGACTGGTGGATTAGTTCAGAGTTTGCCAATACCCGAGTGGAAATGAGAACACATTACAATGGACTTCATTGTGGGTTTGCCTAAGTCTAAGGGGAATTTTGATTCTATTTAGGTTATAGTGGATCGTTTGACAAAATCTGCTCATTTGCTTCCGGTGAGGACTACGTTCTCCATGGATCGGTATGCCAAGATTTATGTGGATGAGATTATTAGATTGCATGGGGCACCCGTGTCGATTGTCAGTGATAAAGACTGTTGGGAGCCAAACTAAAGAGAGGTCAGAGCCATGACCTCCTACGGGAGGAACATAGTACAAGCCAGCTATCAGGGGGCCAAGCATGATAGAGCCGACGAAAAGGGCTCCCTAGGGGCTCGCTCCGGTAGGGGAGGTTCAGCTCGGGGAGGTCTCTCAGTCGATGATACATCAAGCCGAGGTCATAGGACCGAGCAAAAGCAAAGGGCCGATGGAGGGAGTTCCTATGGGGCTCACTTCGGCACTGAAGGTTCATTGCCCGGGGACAGCTCCCTGCCAACGGCTTACCGTACCGAAGGGTGCTCCTTCGGCCAGACAGGACAACAACCTCAAGTGTAGAGAAGATTCCCTTGGGATACAACATCTCGGGTTTTGCGCGCATGGTAGACACACGTTTAACACGGGGATTAGCTTTTCCCTGACACACGTAGCACGTCAGACCACCTTTTCTAACATTTACCGCCTAATACAATCAGGCGGCGCCGCCTGACACTGTTAGAGGCCGATCGGTCGGCCGATCGCGCAGGCGCTCAGAAGAGACATGCACACTGTCCAATAGTGCAGAAAGGCGGTTCAGTCTCGCCGAAGCGCATATTTTACACCCACCGATGGCCCTATATAAGGGAGATGACATTCAATGCTGAGGTACGACTTCTCCCCTTGCCCAAACTCTGTCCAATTGCTTTCTCTCTCTAAAACCTTGTTGAGTTAGCCATTAGAGGGTCCACCAGCAACATTTGCCAGTAACCTAACATTTTCTCTTTTGTAGCTCAGTCCATCTCCACTGCTAGCAACCGAGAACCACCGCAAGAAAGGCTTACCCCCAATAATTGGCGTCTCCGCTTGGGAACCCATTCTCAAACTCTCAAACCTCTGTTGCAGCTTAAAAATGGCTTCTAAGAACTAAAACTCCAAGGGAAATCAGTCTGATGGATGAAGGGCTAAGGGAAAGGAAGTTGCAAGGGAGGAAGACTCTACTGTCCGCACTCCCGAACGTACGCGTGCTGGTGACGCCAATTACCACACCAACGCATGCCCTGACCCCCGGTGAAGCTCACCACCAAGTAGTACATTTGTAAGTTGGAAGGTGATTTGGGCCAGAGGGACCACCAGATCGATGCCCTCATGCACGAGATGGCTCTCCTGAGGGAGGCCACCAAGAAGAGAAGGATGGCACCAAGTCGTGCCGAAGATGAGGGAAAATACCAGACGCCCTCCCAGAGCAGGAGTAGGTCTAAATAGGACAGACATTTAGTCTTGAACAGGCTTGTGAGAAGGGAAGAAGAAGTCACTGTCTGGCAGAGGGTCAACGAGGACCGCCGCATCAGGCGTTGTGTCTCGCCTCCCCGGAACAGGTACGAACATTCGACCAAGAGTCGGCGGCCAGCTGTCTTTGACCAACTCGATCCAAATGCAATTCCAGCAGCTCAGAGACCTCGCCCAACGCGGGAGCTGTCACCACTCTGGGACCAGAGACACATTGATCACAGAGATAGCCAGGTACCTTACTCAGAACAAAAGGTCACTCAGAGGAGGAGAAAGGGAGGTCCTGCCGGCTCAGACCTATGAGTCGTGCCGATAGGAGAGAATCCCTTACTCTCCATTTTCTCCAGAAATTGAAGCCACGAGACCTCCAGTGGGCTTCTCTGACTCTAAGTTCAACAAGTATGATCCCAAAATAGATTCATACACTCATATCGTGCACTTCAGGTAGATGATATCCCTCTATTCAGGGGAGGATGCCTTAATGTGCAAGCTATTTCCATCTAGCCTAGGTGAGGTTGGGTTACTCTAGTTTGACCGCTTGCCAGTAGGGTCCATCCACTCCTGGAAAGACCTTTCAATGGCCTTTCTAGCCCAGTTCATCACCAACTCCAGGGTGAAGAAAGAGGTTGATTCCCTCCTCGGCCTTCGGCAAGTGCAGTCAGAATCTCTGCGCCAATACGCAGCCCAGTATTGGGACCTCTACAACGAAATTGAAGACTGTGATCAAAAGATCGCAGTGACGTCATTCAAACTTGGCCTGGACCACTCCAGCCGAGAGTTCGAAGATTTGATACTATTCTGTCCGGCCACCATGAATGAGCTCATGGCTAGGATTGAGCTCCATGCAAAATTCGAAAAAGCCAAGAAGGAGAGGAGCAAGACCGAGCAGCGCTCCAGCCACTATTCCAAAAACATTAGTGTGGTCAAGAGGAAGGAGACCAACACTGTCCAGCTGGGGGAGCCCCGGATGTACAAGCCGTATGAATTCGTGGCCCATACCACCATCTTCAAGTAGCCGACATTCATGCTCCTTTGCAAAATCTAAAAGGAGCCATTCTTCAGATGGCCGGAGAAGAGGCTGGGAGCCCCTAGAGGTGACAACGACAAATTTAGGTGCTCTTACCACAGAGAAAAAGGGCATCTAACAACTAACTATCAGGCCTACAAGGATTTCCTTGAGAAATTGGTCACTGCTGGCCACCTTGGGGAATATATTGATACGGAAAAAATAGTTGCGGCCGTACCGAAGGAGGATCCCATGCCGGACATGCGCATCATCAACGTGATCTATGGGATGGTGGATCACCGACGAGAGGAGAAACTTCGGTCAGAGCTCCAATGGATAGAAGCAAAGGAGATCCTTGCCGTGTAACCTATGCCGAAGAAGCCAAAGCCGGACTCTAGGTACTCCATAACTTTCTCAGATAGGGACTCCGAGAGGGTTCAACACCCCCACGATTATGCCCTAGTCGTCACCCTACAGGTTACTGTCTGCCAGGTCTGAAGGGTCCTCATCGACCTCAGCAGCTTGGCAGATGTCATGTACTATTCCCTATTCAAGAAAATGGGGTACAAAGTAGAATCCTCATTCCAGTGACCTACAACTGACCGATGTGCCACTGATAGGATTCAACGCGGCTTCTGTCTGGCCGCTCGGTAAAATCCTCATTCCAGTGACCATCGACTTGGTCACCACCAAGGTAGGATTTGTGGTAGTCAATGTCCCATCACCCTACAACGCTATCCTGGGCCGAACCTGGGTCCATAGCATCAAGGGAGTGGAAGAGCTTAGAGAAGACAAACATCCGCGAAGTATGTTATATCACTATTGTCAAAAAGAAGGCCACCCCTGAGCAAGTTCACTGGATGGAGGTTCCAGATCAGCAGTGCTGGAGGACGTCGATACAAGTGCCTCAGCAAAATCTATTGAGGACCTTGTCACCGTGCCCCTCAATACCGATGATCCGGAGTGCTTCTTCCTTATCGGCTCTCAGCTGGCCAAAGCAGGCATGGAGGCCATGGTTAGCTTCCTAAAGCGCAACGTGGAGGTGTTCGCTTGGATGTCTTACGAAATGCCGGACGTAGATCTAGATTTCATCAGCCATCACCTCAACGTCCGACCGGAATGCCAGTCTGTTGTCCAGAAGGCCCAGCGATCAGCATCTGCTCATACTGACGCCGTTATAGAAGAAGTCGACCGTCTGAAAGAAGCACAGGCAATCCGAGAGGTTCACTACCCCACCTGGTTGGCCAATACGGTGGTGGTCAAAAAGAAGACAGACAAGTGGATGGTTTGTGTGGACTACACTAACCTCAATGAATCTTGCCCCAAAGATAGCTTTCCAATACCCATAATAGATCAGCTGGTCAATTCAATGGCCGAACATCTCAGAATGAGCTTCATAGATGCCTACCGAGGGTATCACCAAATTACAATGTTGTATGTATAGGTGTGAGCTGTGCGTCCGTATGTATGGCAGTGCAGTTGTGGTCTGGTGGCCGTATGTGGTCTGGTGTGCGGCTGTGGTCTAGTTGTCCTACATCAGACTCTCCCACTGAAAATAACCCATCCTTGAGTTTTTTGCAGACTCGGGAGGGTAGTACTCAATCAAATCTCCAACGTTAAATATATTGGAGATGTGTAAGTCCTTAGGAAGGTCTACTTTATATGTGTTGTCGTTGATCTTACCCAGGATTTGGCAAGGACCAACTCTTCTCATTTTCAGCTTGTTGTAAGTTCCAACTGGAAGTATATCCTTCCGAATGTGCACTATAACCAAGTCTCCCTCTTTGAACACTTTCTTTTGCCTATGCTTGTTGGCCTGTTGCTTGTATCTGGCATTTGATGCCTCCAATTTTGTTTTTGTGTCTTGGAGTGTGCGGAGTACTTCTGTGGCTTTCTGTTCGACAGCTCGATTTACTCTTGCACGGGAGGGTAGAGGTACAAGATCAAGAGTGTGTACGGGCATATGGTGGTAGACGGTCTGAAATGGTATCTGTCTTGTGGATCTATTTACCGTGTTGTTGAAGGCAAATTCAGCTCGAGGCAATTGTAAATCCCACTGCTTGGGATTGTCCTCGACTAAGCAACGTAGCATATTTCCCAGAGTGCAGTTGACCACCTCTGTTTGGTCGTCTGTCTATGGATGGCAAGTGCTGCTGAATCGTAAATTGGTCTCGAATCTAGCCCATAATGTCTTCCAAAAATGACTCAGAAACTTGTTGTCTCTGTCCGAGATGATGGATTTGGTCACTCCATGCAACCGAACAATTTCTATGAAAAAAGGTTGGCAATGTTGGATGTATTATGTGTTTTTCTGCACACGGCAAAATGTGCCATCTTTGAAAACCTGTCAAAAACCACCATGATTGAGTCAATAGCCCTCTGAGTTCTGGGCAATCCCAAAATGAAATCTATTGATAGGTCATCCCAAGGTGCTTCAGGAATGGTTAGAGGTGTGTAGAGGCATATATTCTGTGTCTGCCCCTTAGCTGTTTAGCAAATATAGCATCTCTGGATCAAGCGTCCGACATCACGTTTGAGATGGGGCCAGTGGTACCTATCTTCCACCTAATGGATAGTCTTATTTCGCCACACGTGTCCTCCTAGACCCCCACAATGCACCTCGTATATAAGAATCTCCCACAGTGATGATCGTGGTATGCAAAGATGATTTCTTTTGAAAAGATAGCCATCACAAATAAGAAATCCATCTGGGCTAGCTTGGTGAAGCTGACATTGAGCCCAAATATTCTTGCAGTCCTCATCCTCATTGTACAGCTCTTTAAGAAAGTCAAAATCAACCACCTATATGCGGGCAAGAGTTAGTAGGAATGCTCTCCGACTGAGTGCATCGGCAACACTATTAGAGGTACCTGCCGTATGCTTGAGAGTCAACTTAAAAGCTTGCACTCGTGCTATCCACCTAGCATGTTTCTTGTTGATGGTGGACAAGCTGTTCATGAACTCCAAAGCTTTGTTGTCAGTGTGGAGAACAAACTCCTGATGGATGAGGCAGTGCTCCCATACTCTTAGTGCCTGGATCACCGCATAGAGTTCTAGCTCATCGACAGTCCAGTTCTTCTTGGCATCACTCAACTTTTCATTGTAGTAAGCTACTGGGTGGCCTTCTTGACATAGAATAGTCCCTATTGCCACATAGCTGGTGTCAGTATGGAGTTCAAACAACTTATTAAAATCTGGCAAGGCTAGAATTGGTGCAGAAGATAGTTTTTCTTTGAGCAAGTCAAAGCTCTACTCGGATGTCGTAGTCCAAGCAGACTACTTCTTTTTCAAGCACTCTATCAAGGGTGTCGCAATGCTACTGAAGTCTTTGATGAATCTTCTGTAAAATGTGTCCATGCCATGAAAACTCCTCACATTGTGAGACGATGTAGGTATTGGCCATTCTCGAATAGCTTGGACCTTTTTTAGTCAACGATTAATCCTTTTGAGCTGACCACAAAGCCCAAGAACACAAGGCTACTGGTCAAGAAGATACACTTCTTCAAATTTATATGGAGGTTATGATCCCTCAATAAAACCGATACCTCCCGTAAATATTGGTAGTGTTGTTGTTGGGTTTGGCTGTAGACAAGTATGTCATCAAAGTAAACTACAACACATGAACCAATAAGGGGTCTGAGCACCTAGGTCATGAGACGCATGAAGGTATTGGGAGCATTGGAGAGACCAAATAGCATAACAAGCCACTCATATAACCCATCCTTGGTCTTGAAAGCTATTTTCTACTCATCTCCCGGGCGAATCCTGATCTGATGATAGCCACTTTTGAGGTCTTATTTGGAGAGGATGGTTGCTCCCGCCAACTGATCCAACATGTCTTCCAGCATGGGGATTGGGAAATGGTATTTGATAGTGATTTTGTTGACAACTTAGCTATCAACATACATTCTCCAGCTTCCATCCTTCTTTGGTGTTAACAGTGCGGGAACCACATATGGGCTCAAGCTCTCCTGCAGGTATCCCTTCTTCAACAGGTCATTGATCTGATCTTGTAGTACGGCATGTTCCTTTGGGCTCATTCGGTAGTGCGGGAGATTTGGCAGATGAGATCCTGGGACTAGGTCAATCTGATGTTGTATGTCCCGTGTTGTAAGTAATCCGTCTGGCAACTCATCTATCATAATGGATCCGAACTCCTCTATAAGGGGTTTGAGATCGACTGGAAGACCGGTCGGTTGGGGTCCTTCTCCCTTCACCACTAAAGCATAGACCAATTTTGTCTCCAACTCTTCTTTTCCCAAGTCAGACACAACTAGAAGAGTCTTGTTGGTCGGTCTGATCTCTTTGGGGTTTTGACCTCCTCTTATGGGAACTAAGGTAATCTTGGTTCCATTGTGCATAAAAGCATAGGTGTTCAATCGGCCATTGTGGATTGATCCAACGTCGAACTGCCATGGACGGCCCAAAAGTATATGGCATGCCGACATGTCTACCACATCACAAAGTACCTCGTCTTTATATTTCTATCCAATAGAAAATTGGATTTTGCATCGTTCACTTACCTTGAACTCTCCCACATCATTGATCCATCCAATCTTGTACGGGTTGGGATGGGCTTCTATCTTCAACTGAAGCTTATCCACCATGGTATGCGAGACTATGTTGTCCGTGTTGCCACTATCTATGATCAACTCACATACTCTCTAGCCTACCGTACAACGTGTACGGAAAATGTTGTGCTGATGAGTCTCTATTTCCAACTTTGGAGAATACATCAATCTTCAGATAACAAGAACAACTCCTTCGTCAGCTTCCACTACTTCTTCGTCCTCAAAATCGAGAAACTATTCTTCTATCAGCTCTTCTTCCTCATTCCCTTGTAGATCAAGGTTGACAATTGGTCTGTTTGGGCAGTTGTTGGAACAATGACATGGCTCTCCACACATATAACATTTGACCGACTGGATGGATGTGGTATCAGGTGTTGTGGTGGTCTTCTGGGTCCGGTTTTCTGTTTGGTGTTTGACCGTGCTGGTAGGTTAGCACTGGAGCTTCCTGCATTGGTCACACTACCGAACATGTGTCCTCCCGTCTGGACTGGCAGCTCTTTTCTCCCACTTGCTGGATGTCCTCTAATGGCAACTCGGCTAAACTTCTGAGATCCTGCGTTGAGCCTGTCTAACTAGGCTTCAACCCATAGGGCAAGCTCGATGACTTCATTTAAAGTGAATGTTATGTGCAATATTACCCTTTCTTGGATAGTTATGTATAGGCCATTATTGAACCTAGCAACTTGTTGGTTATCAGTCTCTACCAGGTTGTTACGAGAAGACAACCTGTAGAACTCCTCTGTGTAGGCTCTAACTGACCTGTTTCCTTACCGACAATTCCGGTACTGTTGGAACAACAACTGATCGTAGTTAGCTTGTAAGAATCTTTGCTTCATCATCTTCTTCATCCTTAGCCATAAACGAATTGGATTCTTATTATGTCATGCCCTGGATGTTTGTAGCTGATCCCACCAGGCAGACGTACCACTCTTCAATTGATAGGCCACAAACTTGACCTTCCTTTCTTCTTCGATGTTTATATAGTCAAATAAATGTTTTACCTCTGAAATCCAGTCTAGAAAACCTCCGACATTCAAATATCCATCGAAAGAAGGTAACTCCACCTTCATCCTGTAATCTCTATTCTAACTGGGTCTTACTTGGTCACCAAAATTAAGAACTCACTCATCTACATCACTGTCTAAATCTGTGAGGGGTTCTAGCAAGGGACGTTGATGTTGAATTCTATGAGGAACTCCAGCTTGTGCCCCATTCTGGCACACGGGTTCAGATAAAGCCTGGGCCTGCTCTTGATGGAACTGAACATGAGTAAACTTGCCAGTGAGGTGCTCAACCAGGTCGCGTAGTTCACGCATTTCCTGTTGAACAATCCTCAAGTCTCCCACTGTTGCTGATCGATCTTCAAAAGCATCATCCATTAGAATTAGGCTCTGATACCAACTGATGCAGTGCAAGGCGGGGAAAATGGAGATAGACGATTCTGAGATAGATAGAACCACGAGGTGTGATCGAATTATCACCGTAATCTGATAGAAGTGCAAGGAATCTACCAAGCAACACAGGAATCCACCTGCAGTTCAGGAATCCACCTGAGAAGGAAGGAGGCAGAGCTCTCAATCCGAAAATAGGAGTTGTATTTTTGATAAAAGTTGAATGTAATAGTATATCACAAGGCTTAAATAGCCAGAAAAAGAATACATGGAAACCCTAAAAGAATGATAGAAAAATACAAAAATATCCCTAGGTAATGATTACAAAATAGTACTATTCTAATAGAATCTGAAAAGGTGTAACAGACCTGTCAAAGATGTCGGACGGTGTTGTTGTCGTCTTCTATGTAACATCAATGCGGAAATGTGGCCAAGCTGGGGTGAAACTATTGAGTACGTGCTAAGGTGAGTAGCCGAGATGAGATGGTTGGGCTGGGTTGAAGGCTTTGTGAAGAAACTGTCTGTTTGGCAGATGTGGATAACTCGACAGAGGTTTGTACATGTGTGAGTTATGTGGCTGTATGTATGGCAGTGCTGCTGTGGTCTGGTGGGCAACTGTAGTCTAGTTGTCCTACATCAATGATGTTGATTATACGAAGCTCTGGCTTCGGCTCCTCATTAGCTACTCCGACAACTATCTTCTCCTCGTCAATATAGGGGCCGAGATAACCATTCGTCACCATTTCTTCGAGGAACTCCTTGTAGGCCCTGCAGTTTGTGGTCAGGTGACCCTTTTCCCTATGGTAAGAGCACCTGAATTTGTCGTTGCCCTTTCTGGCCCCCCAGCCTTTTCTCAGGCCATCTGAAGAAAGACTCCTTCTCGATTTTGCAGAGAAGATAGATGGGCTCCTTGAACACGGTGGTGTGAGCCACAAACTCATACGGTTTGTGGGTACGATGCTCCCCTATCTGAACCGTGTTGGTTTCCTTCTTTCTTACTGAGCCACCGCTTTCTGTGTCATTGCCGAAGTGTTGCTCTGCTTTGCTTCTTTTGGCCTTGGCCTCCTCCAGTTTTGCATAGAGTTCAATACGATCCATGAGCTCGTTCATTGTGGATGGGGGAAAGAGCATCAGATCTTCTAACTCTTATCTAAAATGGTCCAAATCGAGCTTGAATGATATCACTGTAATCTTTTGGTCACAGTCTTCAACCTCATTGTAGAGGTCTCAATACCAGACTGCGTACTAGTGCAGAGATTTTGACCTTGTTCGGCAAAGGCCGATAAGGCAATCTACCTCTTTATTTACCCTGGAGCTGGTGATGAAATGGGCAAGAAAGTACATAGATAGATCCTTCTAGGATGTGATGGATCCCGTCGACAGCCTATCGAACCAGAGCAGTTCGACTTCCCCCAAGCTGGATGCGAACAGTTTGCACATTAGTGCACTATCTCCAGAGTATAGTGACATCATCTGTCAGAAGTGGACGATGTGGGTGTACGAGTCCATCTTGGGATCATACTTATTAAATTTAGGGACTAAGAAGCCTGTGGGGGGCCTCATGGCCTCAATCTCTGGCAAAAAAGGAGAGCAGGTCAGTTTTTCATGTCGGCGCTGCTCCTCCGGTTGTACTGGATGGACCTCTACTCTGAGCCTTTGTGTGACCTCCTACTCCGAACATGAAGCTGGGATGTCCCTGTAATCACTCCGTCGGTAATCTCTCGACGATGATGGCTCTTGTATTTCCCATCGTCGGGGTCTTTTTGCCGGTATTTCTGTGTTCGGACCTAGCCGATCAAAGATGGATTATCTCTGTCTGTCTGTTGAATGTTCATCTCTGTGTTGGCCAAGCGAGAGGCACTGTCTGATGCGATGACCCTTTTTACCACCTCCCTGAATAGAGACTTCATCAATCCGTCGGTCCAAGTGATTCAGAGCAGACACCCTTTCATTACCGGAAGGTCTGCTTCTGCTCTCAGAAGGCGTCTGGTAATCTGGATCATTGTCTTCGGTGTTGCTAGAAACTGGGACCAGTCTTTTCTTTTCAGTAGCCTCCCTAAGGCGAACCATCTCTCGCATGAGGGCATCAATTTGGTTGTTCCTTTTCCCAAGGTCACCTTGCAGCTTCCAAATGTACTGTTTGGTGGTCATCTTGGTCAAAGCATCCAGAAACGATGTGTTGTAGCTAGCATCACCAATTTGTGTTCGCCTTCCTGAACAGATGGTGGTTGTTGGCGCTATGGTGTCGTCATCAACTCCCTTTCCCTCAGCCTATTGAGCGTCGACAATGTTCCTGTTGGAGGTGTTATGCTTACTCTAACCCATTTATTATAACTGTAACTTGAAGAGATGAGAGATTCAAAGAAATGAAAGCAAGTCCCCAGCAGAATCGCCAATTGAAGTGGGGTTTTGCTTTCCGATCGTCGATGGATGAATCTTTCACCTAGCTGCACAAATAGACATGTCACGCTATCGGCAATGCTGCCGGTGAACTCTATGATGATTTAGTTAGTGAGAGTTCTAGAGAGAGAGAGAGAGCAAATTGATAGAGTTTTGCTTAGAAGACAGTGTACCTCAAATATAGAATGCCCCTCTCCCTTTTATGGAATCATCAGTGAGTGGCATGTATGCACTTCGACGCGAGTAAACCTTCAACTTAGCTCCCTGGGACAGTTCACATGTCCTGTCTGTGCACATGGGCGGCTAAGTGGAAGGTTGGCGCCCGACAATATTGGGTGACTGAAAAGCTAAAAAGGAGACCAGTGTGCTGCAGGAATCCCGAAAAGCTGATTCCTTATCGGACACGTGCCTGCCACAAGTGGGAAATCCGAGATGCTATCCCCCATGGAAATCTTTTCTACAAACTACACACGTTGTCTAGCCGAAGAGCCATCCTTCGGTACTCTGCACCGTCGGGCGGGAGCTGTCCTAGGTAATAAACCATCTATATCGAAGTGAGTCCCGGGAACTCCCACTATTGGCCCTACACTCTGGTCGGTTCCTTGACCCCTGTCTGATGGACTGGACTTCAAGCCAGACTTCTCCTATTCTGGTCTTGTTTCTCGGTTTGGCCCCCAACAGAACCTGCAGTATTTATCTCTAAATCTTTTGTTGGGATCCGTCTTCAATTTTCCCAACCATTTTAGGTCGGGATCGCTGTGCAAGTCATCCACAATTTGCTCGGTCGTGGCAACGAGCGACGTAATGTGGTATCATATTGGGGGTCCGCATGACCTCCTGGACGGGCTTCTGTGAACAACTGTCTTGGACTTATGATCTCGTCTAGGATTGTTGGGTTGGTCTCTCCTCTTCTTCTCGATCAAATGGGATCTCCCTTGATGAGGAATCAACCATATTTTATGTCCAGTCCTTGAACATCTAGCATTCAAGGTTTCTTCCGCATTTATGTATTTCTGGGCTCTTAACATCATCTTAGTCATAGTTTGGGGAGAACCCTATGTTATATTGAACATGAACTGCCCAGAACACATGGCCGCTATATATGCATTGGTGGAAACCTTGTCATCTACACTTTCCACATGCATTACTTCCTTTGTGAAGCGGGTTGTATAGTCCTCCAAAGACTCTCCACATGTAATAGATGTTTCCTTACTTTCATTTAAAATTCATTTAAAACTTAGTTTTATTAATATAAAGAAATTAAGTTACTTTTGGTAAAAATGTTCGGAGGGATTTCTTGAATTAATTGGTGTCGTGGGGTTATAAAGGCGGGAAAATGTATAGTCGTTGTTTGGTCATTTTCCCATGAAATCCATTAAGTATAAGAAGTGAGATTTTAGTGGGAAACTAATTGTTTGGGTTTAAATTTCAAGAAAAAGTATAGGTTATCGATAACACAGATTTCGGGGTTATCAATAACTCAGGCTGTGAATTGCCCAGCTCAAAATCCCGAGGGTTAGGTTATCGAGTTATCGATAACATGTTTGGTGGTGTTATCGATAACCGGGAAATTTTTCTGGCCCAGTCTAGAAACAACGGATCGGGTTATCGATAACCACTATATTTGGGTTATCGATAACCACTATATTTGGGTTATCGATAACCACTATATTTGGGTTATCGATAACCACTATATTTGGGTTATCGATAACCACTATATTTGGGTTATCGATAACCACTATATTTGGGTTATCGATAACCACTATATTTGGGTTATCGATAACTACTATATTTGGGTTATCGATAACCACTATATTTGGGTTATCGATAGCCCTGCGTCGGGGAAGAAGACTTGAAGGTTTTGAAGGTTTTGAAGGTTTTGGAGAGCTTCCTCTTGTGCAAGTCCTTGGTGGTGGTAAGTAACTTAGGAATCTTATTTTATGAGATTTTCTTCATGTTTAATCTATGTTTATATAAACACCTTGGAGTGTATGGCTATGGATGTGTGTGTAAGCCTAAGGAAGATAGGTTTAAGGGAAAGTCTTACAAAAATCATTATATTTTCTCATATATTTCATGTTGGCATTTAGAAGGGTGGAATCCTTAGATCTACTATGTATTCATTTTATACATGCACTTAGTCTTATATTTTGATTCATGAAACCATGTATGGGCATATGTTTGTGCATAGTGTTGGAGTGTATGGTTTTATCGGAATAAATCAATGGTGTGAATAAATTTTTAGTAAGATTTATATAATATGCATGTATGATTGTATAATGCCTAAATTCTTGTTAAATCATGCAGACTGACAGTATAATGGTGGTTAGATTCATGTTTCCATTTGATTCTCGCTTAATGATGTATAGAATTTAAATCATAGTAGGGATTTGTGCATGCTTGTGGGGGAATCCGTGAATTTATAGTGAATGGAAATTGTGTGAACCAAATTGCATGAACTGTTGTCCAATTTCTCGTTCTATAGACTGATTTGCTTGGATGGTTTTGACATGAATGATTGTGGTTATTAAGGAAGCCCCACTAAAGTAAAAAGGAAAATCACTCAATTCTAAGCGGCTTTGGTGAGTGTATGAATTATATTTTTCATTAGTATGATGCAACTTGATTTTGAGTAAGTAGATATTGTTGTTGATGGAAACCAATTAGCCATTCGACACTTGTTATTGAAAAAGAAGAGAAAACTTGTTTTGGCGGTGGATACCCGGAGAATACCCACAAAAAACTTGTTTTAGTGGTGGGTGGCCGGAGAACATCCACAACATATCTTGATAAGGGGACGCCCCATGACTCAATAGATGTTTTGAGCAAGTGTGTTTAAATTGGTAGTGGATAGCCAGAGAATATCCACAAAAACACTATTTTGGCAGTGAATGGCCGAAGAACATCCATAAAGATTTTTATTGGCAACGGTAGTCAGAGAATACCGAGGTTTTGAAATGAAAAGAGGTTTTTAAAGAAGAAGAAGAAGGTTATCTCTATGGTTTCTAAAGTGTTTTACTTAATTTATTTTGGAATATGAAATCCTATATTTCACACTATGGTTTCCTTGTTTTGCTTGGAAATCAGGGAGCAGGGTTAGAGGTCCACTACAAGGCACTTGAGGAGATGAAGCATGGCTTGGAGAGGTGTGGCTCATATGGCGAGCGAAGTTGGCATAGATAGTTCCTTTTGTGCATTTTTGTTATTCTTTCACCTTATAGTACTTGGGATTTTTATCTTGTGCGTTAGAGGCATTGGTATTCCTTTTATGTCATAAAGATTTAATTTGGGTTTTCCTAGTTGATTGAATGGAAACTACTTGAGGTTAAGTTTTGTAATGTTTGCATTTACATTTGGAGATTAGTACTATGTATTGGTTCGATTAGACGTTAGTATGATGAAAGCAAGAAAATTTTTATTTTGCGCACTTTATTTTTGAGTTAATTGGAATGGGATGTTACAACTTGGTATCAGAGCTTAGGTTGTAGGTTCCGTGTTAAGGGACCATGTTTGGAAGTAGAAATGCACTTGAGATGTGAGTTGTTGGGAAGTGATATGATGAGTAGTAGTGGTATTTATGTGACTATTATATGTGCCCCTTTGGTACCCATGCAACTAATCTTGAGGTTCTATTGGAAGAGCATCTGATCAACGTTATCTTCTAATGGAAAGTCTTAGAACGTTAAGTAGAAAAGCATGATATATCGGAGATGCCAGGGTTAGAGTGGTGGATAGAGGATGACCGAGTAGTGGACCTTAGAATGTTGAGTCATGCACGTAAGGCGTTAGAGTGTTTTTGACTAACGCATGAGTTTTATATCTGACACTTGTTTCCACCATGTTTCTTTTCTAAGTGCGTGGCATGAAATAAATGGTATGCAATAACTAAATAGTGCAAAGAATCAGTCATTTAGAGAAGACATAGATTGCTTGATTTCAATAAAAACTTAATGGATGGAAGGCTAAGTGACATAAGCAATTGGTGGAAATACAGGTTTGGATTGACTTTAAAAATTTGATGATTAAATTCAAAAGAGTTTGGGCAAATAGTAATGCCTAGCGAAGCGGTGGATTGGAAAATAGTTATAGAATGAACTGGTGATGTTTTGGAGTTAAATGGATGAGTAAAAAGGTGAGAGTATCATCTTATTTTTTTTTGGGATAAGGTATTTTCTTTGTGGAAAGCTATGTGACGTCAGTTGTCGGCACCTATAATAGAGGTAATACCAGCCGTGACTAGAGTGATTTCTTGGAAAACATTGGTTAAAAGTTGTAGTGACTGTTTTCTCACAGAGAGTTATAGACTCATACCATAAGAAGCATTGATAAATTTGAGGCAAAAGAAAATGAGCGGGGAAGTTATGAGGTGAAATTTGTAGTTTTATCAAAGTATGCTATAGAGTTGATGAATACAAAAGAGGAAAAAGTGTTGGAAATTTAAGAATGGTTTGGAGTCGAGGGTGACAATTCAATTGATTTTCTTTTGAGAGTGAGATTTGGTAGACTTGGTGAATATGGTTAGAAAGGCTAAATGGGAAATTATAGAGTTGGAGGAACAACATGGTAGTCTTGAAATAAGCAAGTTGAAATTTGTGGAATCAAAATATCGAGTCGTGGTTGTGTAAAGTGTGTTGAGAGTTGAGTTATAAAAGTATTGGGTGGTGAGAATAATGGTGTTAAACCATATAATAATAAAAGGAAGCAAAGTGGTAGAAATTGGGTGATGGCTAATAATCAGTGAGTGATGCATTATTGTTTTAATTGTGGATCAATGAATCTTTGGGATAGAGATTGTATTCTCAGAGTTAATGAAGTTGTATATCTTATTATGGTGAGAAAGGGCACATAGTGATTTGGTGTTCAAAAAATGATAGGTGACAATCAGAGGAGGAGTGGGGGGATATGAGATTTGCAATGTGGATAGGGGAAAGAAAGAGTCGGATGTTAATCGACAATTGGGTGTGAGAGATTCAAGGTTTCTTAAGGGATGTCTCGATTGTGGAGTTCTATGTCATGGGTGAGAATGTGTGCTAAGAAGACTCAAGGGTTAAAATGTTCAAGTGCAACGAGTTTGGACACAAAGCGGCTCAATATTCACAACAACGGAGTCGATTTCCAACATCAATTGCGGGGATTGTGATGACTGGTGCAGTCAGAAGTGTAACAAGTATATATTTACTATTTTCAGCATTTATGCTTGATAAGGGGTTGCACTATTATGTATTCACCATTATGATATTTTGATGGTTACATGAAAGTATGCACGTTATGTTAAATAATCTAGTGACCTATGAGTTAGAATTGACATGGAATAGTAGTACATATATGCTAATGGTAAGTCCGTAGTTGGGCATGTGGTAGAAATTTCATTGTCGTCGCAAAACATTGTTTAAGGTAACTTGAAATTCAATAAGGCCAGCGAGTTGATTTATTTCAATATGTATAAAAGGGGTTACAAGTGTATTCTGAGTTCTTGTTTTTTGGAAAGTAAAATATATTATAGAAAAAACAAATTTGTTACAATCTGGCACATTAAAGGAGCACACCCACTCCTACCTAACACACCGAAGCTTAAATGCCAACATAGCCTACCTCACACACAAGCACCCCACCCGATACACACCCTACCAATTAGCAGACCCCTAGAAGCTCACAAGATGGGAGCTCGAAAGCCAGCCAAGCATATTGGGAGATGCAATTGAAGGGGAAACTCGATAGGCAGGAGGTTACTGTGATTTAGTATAGCAGTTGCTAAATTGAATCAAGAACTGCATGCAAATTCCGGACCAGATCTAAGCCCGAGTAAGATGATAAATTAACGAAAGATTTAGCCCATATCGCAGTGAGGAACTCCACTTCTGCACAGGATCGAAGATGATCGTGACTGACTTCCTTGAAAATTGCTGAATTTCTCGAAGACCAAATCGCCCAGACAATCGCACAGCAACAGATGATCCAAATAGCCTTCCTCTTACCAACGAAATGGTACCCGAACTAGCTAATGATACAATCCTCAAAGGTTTCCGGCATGACCCACGCGATTCCCCACCACCGCAACACGAAACCCCACAT